>PVKS010001191.1:0-150322 GCA_004027875.1 Aplodontia rufa
TGATGGCTTAATTCAGGCTTTTCTATTAGAAGTAGTACTTCTGTAAAACATTAACAGGAAACATTTACAGTTTTAAAAGGGGGCTGGAGCGGTGGCTCTGCGGTTACGGCGCTTGCCCAGCATGCACGAGTATGCAAGTTCAAACCCCAGCACTACACGCATAACGAAGTCTTGGAGCAAGGAAAGCAACATGAAAAACTAAATTAAAAAAAAAAATGTTTCGAGGCTGAAGCGGTGGCACAGTGGTTACAGCACTTGCCTGGCATGCGCATGTACATGTGTACCCATGTACACAACTAAGTGTCAGAGCAACAAAAGCCATTTGAAAAATAAAAATTGATTCTGTCTCTCTCTCTTAAAAAAAATTTAAAAAAAGATTCTCCCTCTCTGTCTCTCTCACTGTCCCTCTCTTAAAAAAAAAAAAGTTTTAAAAGGAAATTATAAAATGAAATTAAAAAGACCAAATAGCTTTGAACCAAGAAACATAATAATATTAATGACTTTGGTGCCTGTTTTGCTTCCATAAAGATTTGTAAATCTATCAGCTCAGTTACATGAAACCCTTTTTAAATTTTACTTTCTTTTGAAACTTCCTTACAATCTTACATATCTTCAATAATTAATTTTATATTATATTTCTTGATTATTTAGAGATCACAGAAATCTTTATAACAAAAATCTATCCTTTGAATGTGACTTTAAATGTGAGCTCACATTTAGCCCAGTTTGGAATCATCCTAACATGGAGTAGGGTAAGAGATAGAGACTTACTTCCAGTAAGATGAGGGCTCTTGACAAAAGACACAATATTTGAACCCATACAAGTTTCCACATTTTCAACCTCCAAGCAAATCAGACTCTCATTACAGGTTATAATGGAAATCTAATCATAAAACACTAAATGACACAGATACTCAACCAATTTGTGGTTTCTAAACAAGTCTGAAAAGAGATTATTGCTGTTGACAACTTTAGTTTAGAACCACCAACTTGGTAAAATGCTCTCCTAAGTATTATTACACATCAAAAGATTTTTCTACAGAGAGGGCATTAATATACAAACAAACTAATAATACCATCACAATTACACTGGTGTCCTTATATTAAGTTCAACCTTTGAAGAAAAATTTAGAATCTATAATATGGGGTATTTACAATCATAGGTCTGCAATACTGACAAGAATCAAAGGATAACTTCAAATTTTTTTAGTTAGGAAATGGTGTTAATGATCAGAAACAGACTTTTATCTGATATATAAATGCATCTTATTTATATAACAATGAAATGTTTATGTAGTTAAATCAAAGATATAAACCAGGCCTTAAAATGGCAGTGTGGCCATCCCATATCAAACACAATTCATAAAAGAAAGCACTTATTTCTTATTCTGCCTGTAGTCCTAAATAAACTTTAATTCTACAGATTTACATAACACTTCACATATATTTAGGTGTTGACTATATTGTAGTAACCTAAAAACATTTACTTAATTATTAAGCAATTATTATGACCGTAAAATAAATACAAGGTTTAATTCCTTTAAGATTTAGTTTTTCCTAAACAAATAAACCTATCATAAGTAATTATCTTGACAGATTAGAACAGATCATTGTCTTAAGAAACCCTTGTTATTAATATTTGATGTTAATATTTGTACATTAATGTTTGACCTTAAGAAGAACCTTAAACAGCTTTAACTTACTATGCCAATTATATTTAACTTAATCACACACAGACTTATTAGATTTATCCTCCACAAACCTTCTGCAATTTACTCAAACACTCTATAGCTTGCTTTACTTTATCACATAGAATTTTTTTTATTTGGAAACATTTATAGAAATCAACATTCTATTAACTGATCTCTTAGAAAAACATGTGGGCTAGTGATCTTAAACACATCTTTACTACTCTTATCCACTTATCCAATTTAAATTGAACCTTTAAGTCAAGTCACATGAATTAAAAGTTATTTGGATCCATTCCCCTTTTTTTTACATTTTTGAGCACTCATTTAGAAGCCAATTTGGTATCATACTGACTTAACATATGTACACAAACATACAACATAGGTGTGCATACATACATGAAAACCAACAGGAAACAAAGATTTTAGAGCTTTGAATAACTGACTTCAGTAAAGGCAGAGGTCAAAAAGAACTATAGTTAGAAACTTTTTTAAAAATCAAGACTGATTTAAAAAATACATGATCAAAGGTGAATTTCACCATAAAAACCATGAGCTCAAAAAACACAGATGCTCAAAAAAAAAAAAAAATGAAAGGGCCATCTTTCCATTTTCCTTCCTTGTGCCCAACTGGAGAGAAGGGAGAAGCTGCAGAAATTAGGGCGTTCCACAATGTTCCTGGGTGTGCCACCCATTTTACAGAATGTTAGGCCAATACCTCCATTGCCCCCAGGCAGAATGCAGACAGATCCCCTCTGATCTAGCATGAGGGGGGACAGAATTTCAGACTACAAGAGGAAGCAGTTTTTTAGATTCTACAGTCAGCAGCTTGGATTTAAAGCTGCCATTTCTTTTCTTTCTTTCCTAGGGCTATCTTTCCAGATTTTAACATGTATCCCAGAGGGTTATCTAGGGAATTTGATCTTCTCCCCTGCCGGCATCCTCTTTCTCTAGAGTAGAATTTTTACTTCCCATCCCCCTGCCAGGTATCTTGTGTTCCTGAGTCCCAAGAATTGTAGCTTATAGCTTAACTCTTGAATAGGAGTTCCTTATGTCCCTCCCCCAGCTGCTTTCTCATTTCCACCTGGCTCCCCTCCCAGGCTACCAGCACTGTGGATCAGGAGTTTGTGAACTCACTTCGTGTCCCAGACACATCTCAGGCATACTCACATAACCTCCAGGTTGTCCTGACCACCAAAGAAGTGCTAATCTCTCAAACCCTGATATTTTCCTACTGTTAGTCCACATGTGAAGTTTCCTGGTCCCCACAATACTTGCTTGGGCCCTCTCCCTGCACTGCTGATCCACCTCAGATCTTGGGTCCTTTGTCAGTCTGAGAGCTCACAGTTCCCTCCTCCACTCCAAGGCCACCACAACAAGGCAGTGGGATGTGTCTCCTCTAAGGAGGTGGTGATCATGTGACCCCCCCCCCCCAGATGACATACGGAGCTCCATATTGGGAGCCAATTTATTAGGAAATAAATTGTTTAAAATCCTGAGGTGCTATAAGAAAAACACAAGCCCAGAAGTGGGTGAGCAAGACAGACTTTACTGCAGAAGGGTGTAAAGAGGGGATCTGGTGAGCAAGCACACTTGGGCAGGAAAGCCGCCTACTTATATCTCCAACCTGATGCGCTCCTACCCTTCACTCAGATTGGAGGAACTCTGGGACAATCTGCATGATTGGCTAATATAAAATTGGAGTATACAGAAAAGAGCTATGAGTGTAATGGGATATATGATATGTGATAAGGAGTTTAAAAACAGATCATCTCTGACCACATGGTTCCTGACCTAAAATGGCTTCCTTCTGTATGAGAACCTTAAGAGTACATTCTGAAAATGAACCTTCAGACTTCCTATTTCTCACAACATCAAGACAGGGCACTCAGAGTCACCAGAAAGGAGGGACAAGAAGAAACAGAAACAATGACCAAAATCGTGCAGGTGAGCAGCAGTATGCCCTGGATGCACCTCCATGCACCCGCCACCACACAGCCAGTGTCTGCAAGTGGGCGGAGATGCCCCTGGGCCACACCCTGGTCTGTTGTATCACTAACTCCAGCTCTAAGGAAACCACCAATGGTTCAAAGGTGACATGACCCAGAGCCCATGACCACAGCATGGGAGCAGTTACAGCTGAGGCACTATGGGAAAGGTCTTAGCGCTCCTGCTGCAAAGACAGTCCTGACCTCACACCATGGCCACTCAATGTTACCATGGGGTACAGAGAAAACTCAGTGACACAAGTGGAGAAGATAAATATCTTGGCCATTATTATTCAAAATAAAAGTGTAACTCTTCCATTCCTGCGTACTGCCGTAGTGGAGGGGATCTGACACCTGATACATTTCTTTGCAAGATGAAGAAAGGGTCCTCAAGAGACCCCTCTTGAAGGTGCTGCATGCTGAACTGCACCATTAGCAAGGCTCCCCTGGCAGGACAGCAGCATCCCAGCCCTCCCACCACCAGCAGCTTCTTCTCCACCCCAAATGAGCTGACCCTAGGAAGGTGCAGCTGAGGCCTGGACCCAGAAGACCTGAGCCACAGCTCCCTCTAGCTGTTAACAGCAGGGACAATTCAGAACTAATCACTTTCCTGTTGGGAAAACTACATCAAAGATCACAGCAATCACTTCCACCACCAGGAATGGAATGGGAGTCATGGGCAAAAGACCACAGACACTGGACACTCTGCCAGACATCACTGTCACCAAGGAAGGCAGAAGGCAGCTCTGGACTGGCTACCTTGGGGACACAGCACCTATGCTCACTCCAGCCCTCCTAGCCCAGGGAAGCCCAGCAAGTCTCCCTGCAGGGTCTGGTCTGGTTTCCCCCTTTACCAGATCTTTCTTTTCTAATCTCACCTATTCCAGTGATACCCACATCTTACCTGTTCCCGGTAGAAGGGAAAGGCACCAACTCAAGATACCCCAGAATACACAACAAAACTCAGATAGCAATTCTCAGCCTGCACTGCACTTTGAACTTCAGCTACACTGGACAGGTGTGGCAAAAGAACAACAACCCTGGACAGACATGGCTCCTCCTCTCCACCTCTGTGGTGCTGCCTGCCTGCCCTGAAGCTCCCCTCCCAGCCCACAAGTCCAGTCTGAACTGCTTCCACCCCAAGCTGCCTTTGAGCCCCAGGAACACATACTTGCCATCCTTTACAAAGGACCCTCCGGGGGCTGGAGCAGTGGCTCAGTGGTTACAGGTGCTTCCCTAGCATGCATGAGGATGTGGGTTCAAACCCCAGCACCACATACACAACGAGGTGTCACACCACAAAAGCCACATGAAAAACTAAATAAAATTCTCTTGCGTCTCTCCCTCCCCCGCCCGCCCCCTCTCTCTTTAAAAAAATAAAATAAATAAAAAGGGACTCAGATGGGGTGGCTCAGCTGTTGGGAGCACTTGCCTGGCATGTGCAAGGACCCAAGTTCAAACCCCTGCACCACATACACAACTAAGGGTTGTTGAAATAAAAGTCAAATGAAAAACTGAATAAAGTTGACTATTTCTTTCCTCTCTTTCTCTCTCTACCCCTCTCACTATATCTTAAAATAAATAAATAAGTAAAGAAAAAGAAAAACACCCTTGGATCTCAGCAGTCCATTAATTCCATCCCAGCCACCTCTCAAATCAAACTTCAACAACCTTTCTCCAAATACAGGTTTCAGAGCACACCTTCCTTTATATCTGTCTGAATTTTTCCCAAAACCCTAACTTCCATATTTGGAGATAAGGCCACATAAAGGTAACCAGGGTCAGATGAAGTCATGAAGGGCCCTAATTCAACAGGACGTGTCCTCTTAAGACACACCAGCACTCCCTCTGGCATGGGAGGAGAAAGGTACAAGACAGCTGTCTGCAAACCTTACCAGAACCAACCCAGCTGGCACCCTGGTCATTGACCTTGGACTTCCAGCCTCCACAAAACTGGGATAAAGATGAATTTCTATTTCAAGCCCCCATCTGTGCTAGGTACAGCTGAGCAGACTGCTCCACCCTCTCCCATCCCTCCATCTCTGCGGGCCCTCACCTCATATGAAGCTCTACTTCAACCCAAGTGCCACTAGTGCAGAGATGCATAAGTCCCAGAGACAGTAAGGCATCTGGTGCACTGCACCTCGGTCCACCCTCCCTTCTTCAGTGCCCACCCAGGAGCAGCCGTGTTAGCACTGCTGAACTGCACTCGCCCAGAGGCACTCTCATCCAGAGCACAGTGCTCAGCCTACCCTCTTCTAGGAGTCTCCCATGTCTACAACAGCCTCTCAGCCTGCACACCATTCTGTGATCTCCCAACCTCTGGGGTAACTGTCTCTAATTTACATTCATCGAGGTTCGCTCTAAACTGTTAAGTCCCAGGTGCTTCCACAGCGCATGGTGACCTTGACCATCACAACATCACATGGCATAGTATGACTGGTCTAAAAAACCTCTGCCTCAACTCCTCAGCCTGCCCTCACCCCAGTACCAATGTCCAGCCAACCCTCATCAATTCACCTCCTCTCCTAGTTCTGCTTCTTCCACAACATCCTCTGCATGCATTCAAACAGGGTACAACTCAGACTGACTTCCCCCCATCCCTTCTCATGGTTTGACAGATCATTTCTTTCTAGTGCTGAGTGACAGGCCACTGTCTGGATGCAGCTTTTCTATCCATCTGTTCACCTCCTGACATCTTGGTTGCTTCCAGTTTGGAACAATTATAAATAGAGCTGCTATCAACATCCTGTGCCGGTTTCTGTGTGGCCATGACTCCTCAAGTCCGCTGGAAGATCCCCAGCTGGGGCCAGCAGTGCTGGGGGAGCTCACATACCACCCAGGTGTGTGGTGCCCTTGCTGGTTCTCTTCCCCTGATGTCACCCACTCAGCTACTGCCTGAGCATCACTGTTGGTGCAGTGTCTGTGCATTTCGCACATCTTTAATGGGTTGTCTTCTTATTGTTGAGTTTAAGAGTTCCTTTACTACTTTAGGAACACGTTCCTTATTGGGCGTGCGTTTTTTCAATTCCTCCCATCTGTATATGCTTCACCATTCTATGAACACCATCTTTTGCAGAGAATTTTCTGAATTTTATTAAGTCCAACTTAGTAATGAGTTCTTTTGCAGATTTTTGCTTTCAGTGTTGCAACGGTTAGAAATGAAATTCAGAAATCCCGAGGTGCCATAAGAAAATCAAACTCGTGGGGCTGGAGCCATGGCTCAGCGGTTTCGGCACTTGCCTGGCCAGCACGAGGACCCGGGTTCAAACCCCAGCACGACATATACAACTAAGTGTTGGAGCAACTAAGGCCATGTGAAAAACTAAATAAAGTTGTTTCTCTCTTTCTCTGTCTCTCACTGTCCCTCTCTTTAAAAAAAGAAAGAAAAAAGAAAATCAAACTCGTGCCCGGAAGTGGGTAAGCAGGGCAGATTTTACTTCTGCAGAAGGGTGCACTCACAGAGGGGATATGATGAGCAAGCTTGGGTGGGCAGTCGCCTGCTTATATCTCCAACCTGATGCAATCCTACCCTTCACTCTCAGAGCTCAGGGATACAGTCTGCATGATTGGCTAATATAAAATTGGGGTGAATACAGAAAAGAACTATGGATGTAATGGTATACCTGATAAGGAGTTTAAAAATGGATGATCTCTGACCACAAGTTTCCCCACCTACGATAGTTTCCTTTCACTTTCTCCTAAGTTATGACTACATTCTGAAAATGACCATTAGGCTTTCCATTTCTCATACAACAAAAAACTTATCTCCAAAATCGCCTGTAATCCCAGCAACTCCAGAGGCTGAGGCGGGAGGATCTTGAGTTCAAAGTCAGCCTCAGCAACTAAGCAAGGCCCTAAGTAACTCAGCAAGACCTTGTCTCCAAATAAAAATAAGGGCTTAGGATGTAGCTCAGTGGTTAAGCACTCCTGGGTTCAATCCCTGGTACCATAAAAATACTTCTCTCCAAACACAAGGTCACATGGGATTTCTCCTGTATTTACTCTGGGAAGTTTGTTTTCTTCTTTTTAAAGAGAGAAGGACAGAGAGAGAGAGAGACAGAATCAATTTTTATTGAGTTTTTCACATGGTTTTCATTGCTCTGACACTTGGTTGTGTACATGGGTGCTGGGGCTTGAATCCATGTACTTGCGCATGCTGGGCAAGCGCCGTAACCTCTGAGCTACTGCTCCAGCCCCCTCTGGGAAGTTTTAATTTCACATTTTATATATAATTCTATGACCCATTTGGGGTTTACATCTGTGTAAAGTGTCTGTCGAGGTTCTAACAGCTTTTCGACTTTTACTTAAAAATTAAGATTTCTATTAAGATGTTTCATATACAAGTACAAAGGAAAAAAAACAGATTAACACATCTACAGCATTAAAATTTCATGAAAGTCTACAAAGTCTCCTTAAGAAGGCAGAAGCAGCAACAGGTGAAACCCAAGGTGGTCATCCATGTTTTGGCATTACCCCTGGATAACAAAGTATATATACATTTATTACTGTTGGTTTGATAATGTTTCCCCCTCAATTGTATCTCTAAATACTTCTAATAAAAAAAAAAAAAGAAGGCAGAAGCAAAATGAATACTGAGAAACTGGTAGGCTGAATTCTTGGATCTAATGCTAAGTATAACCCACCAAAAAAAAAAAAACAAGAAGAAGAAAAATTGTGTTCTTCAAAAGGCAGTATTAGGGGCTGGAGTACTTGCCTGTCATGCACAAGGACCCGGTTCAAACCCCAGCACCACATACACAACGAAATGTCAGAGCAATGAAACCATGTGAAAAACTAAATAAAAGTTGATTCTCTCTCTCTCTCTCTCTCACACTGTTCCTCTCTCTTTATTTTCTGTTTGTTTTTTGTTTTCTTTTGTTTTTTTTAAAGAGAGAGGGGCAGTGAGAGAGAGAAAGACAGAATCAATTTTATTTCATTTTTCAGGTGGGTTTCATTGCTCAGACACTTTGTTATGTACATGGTGCTGAGGTTTAAACCCACATATTCACGCATGCCAGGCAAGCACCATAACCACTGAGCCACTGCTCCAGCTATCCCTCTCTATTTTAAAAAAGAAAAGAAAAGCTTAGGGGCACCCTTCCGCTCCAGCCAGGGAGGGGGTCCATCTGGTGTTGTTCTTGGTTCCCATTGTAACTTAAAGGGAAACTGTCACAATGTCCAGAGCCCTTGATGTCCCGCAAATGAAGGAGGAGGATGTCCTCAAATTCCTTGCAGCAGGAACCCACTTAGGTGGCACCAACTTGGATTTCCAGATGGAACAATACATCTACAGAAGGAAAAGTAATGGCATCTACATCATAAATTTGAGGAGGACCTGGGAGAAGCTTCTGCTGGCAGCTCGTGATATTGTTGTCATTGAAAACCTACCTGATGTCAATGTCATATCCTCCAGCAATACTGGCCAGTGGGCTATGCTGAAGTTTGCTGCTGCCACTGGAACCACGCCTATTGCTGGTCGCTTCACTCCTGGAACCTTCACTAACCAAATCCAGGCAGCGTTCCGGGAGCCACATCTTCTGATAGTTACTGATCCCAGGGCTGACCACCAGCCTCTTACAGAAGCATCTTATGTCAATCTGCCTACCATTGCTCTGTGTAACACAGATTCTCCTCTGCACTATGTGGACATTGCCATACCATGCAACAACAAGGGAGTTCATTCTGTGGGTCTGATGTGGTGGATGCTGGCCCGAGAAGTTCTGCGTATGTGTGGCACCATTTCCTGTGAACACCCATGGGAGGTCATGCCGGATCTCTACTTCTACAGAGATCCTGAAGAGATTAAAAATGAAGAGCAGGCTGCTGCTGAAAAAGCTGTTACCAAGGTGAATGGACTGCTCCAGCTCCTGAGTTCACTGCTACTCAACCTGAGGTTGCAGATTGGTCTGAAGGTGTGCAGATGCCCTCTGTGCCTATTCAGCAATTCCCTACTGAAGACTGGAGTGCCCAGCCAGCCACTGAAGACTGGTCTGCAGCTCCCACTGCTCAGGTCACTGAGTGGGTAGGAACAATCACCAAGTGGTCTTAAGGTGTTGTTCTGTGAATATGTAAGCAAAATGGAAATGAGGTTATGGAAAATAAATACCAGTTTACAGCACTTGCCTGGCATGCCCAAGTACACGAGTTCGAACCCCAGCACCACATACACAACAAAGTTTCTGAGGAATGAAGGTCACATGAAAAATTAAATAAAAAAATAAAAAGTGCTGAGATGTGGCTCAGTGGTTAACCACCTCTGGGTTCAATCCCTTGTACCACACATACACAAACAAAAATACATTATTAGGAGAATAAAGAAAAAAAAACACAAACTGGGAGAAAATACATACAAAGATATATCTGATAAAGAACTTGTATCCAAAACATATTTAAAAATGCTCAAAATTCAACACAGCCATTTTTAATCTATCTTTATTCTATCTCTTTTAAAGTAAAAACACTTGACTAGATCTCTCAACAAGGTAGATGGAAGGATGGCAAATTAAGGATGATTGACATTATTAGTCAGAGACATGCAAATTAAAGGCAGTACAAAATATCGTCATAAGAATGCCTGAAGTGAAGAATGACCACACCAAGTGCTGACGTGGACACTGCTGGGGTGCAAAGTGGGACACCCACTTTGGAACTGTTTTTGACAGATATTTTTAAAAGTTAAATGCATACTACCGCAAAATCCAACCACACTAATCCTAAGCATTGGTCCAAGAGAAATAAACGTTCATCCAACTGCCAAAAGCTAGGGGCAGCAGTGGCTCAGCAGTTGGAATGCTTATCTGACATGCACGAGGACCCAGGTTCAAACCCCAGCACCACATACACAACTAGGTGTTGAAGAAACAAAGGCCAGGTAAAAAAATAAACTTGATTGTCTCTTTCTCACTTGTTCCCTTTCTCTTACTTTTTTTTTTGGTTTGTTTTATCCCTCTCTCTTTTAAAACAAAGAAAAAAAAACTGCTAAAAGCTTAAGAATGTGTCAAGACGCTATGTTGGCAGGACTGTGGGAAATGGGCAACCTCACACTGTGCTGATGGAAATTCAAACGGGTGCAGGGAATTTGCTCACATCAAAAGACTGAATGTACACTCAACTTCTGACAACCTGCAGAAATTTACCCAAAAACACACCTCCAATGACACAAAAATACACATGCAAGGTGGTTTACCTCAGCACTGCTCGTAAAGCACAGTGTGCAAACAACCTAAACCCACTCACAGGAAAGCAAGGTGAACTGCATGCAGACTCAACGGTACCAGGTGGCTCTGACCAATGCATGGGGATGATCTGTGAACGGACACAAAATGATTTCAAGGTCTAATGTTTCAGGAAGAGCACCAGGAGCAAAAGATTATCTACAACCAGGCCCAGTGGCATACGCCTGCAATCCCAGCAACTTGGGAGGCTGAGGCAGGAGGATTACAAGTTTGAGGACAGCCTCAGCAATTTAGTGAAGCCCTGAACAACTTAGCAAGACCCTGTCTCAAAATAAAAAATAATAATAATTAAATAAAAACGGCAGCTCAGTGGTTAAGCACCCTTGGGTTCAATCCCCAGCACACACACACACAAAAAAAGTGCATGTAAAAAAGAATATAAGAACACATGAGTGTTCTTCCTGTGTAAGAAAAAACAAAGGAAGAAAGGCAGGCAGAGGAGAGAGGGAGGGTAGACAGAGAGGGAAAAGGGGGATTATTAACTCTGTATGGTACACTTGACTCCCAGAGAAATACTACTCGTGCAGGCATTTAAAATCTTGAAAATTCAAAAATCAATATACATGCATATGGACACTTATATATGTAATGGGGGGGGCATTACATTGGAAACAAGGGAGTGGGGAGAACCTGGGTAAGGATCAGGCTCAAGTTACTTTGCATTACGTATGGATATATCGATGTGTAACAACAAATCCTCCAATATGTAAGAACATGCTGAACTAACTTAAAAAATAAATAAAAATGCACAGTTTAAAAAATAAAAGAAATATAGGAAGAGCAAACCAGAAACTCAAGAGTCTGCTTAACTCTAGATGGGTGTGAATGGGTCAGAAAGAAGAGCGGGGGAGGGGGCAGCAGGGTAAGGAAGAAGCAGCACTCTCAGTACGGCTCTGAGGTTTAGTTGGCTTTTGTTTGTCTGTTTTATACTGGGGATCGAACCCACTGGGGAGCTCTACCACTGAGCCACATCTCCAGCCCTTTTTATTTTTTGTTTTGAGACAGGGTCTGGCTAAGTTGCCCAGGCTAGCCTCAAACTTGAGATCCTCCTGCCTCTGCCTCCTGAACCACTGGGATTACAGGTGTGTGCCAACAAGCCCAGAGTAAATCTGTTCTTCAAGGGAGTATGGATTAGAATTTGGAAACTAATTTGCATTTTAGGATTGATCAAATAAGTAAATATATAAAACATAAAGACAGTCAGTTTCTCACCATCAAATTCTGTGACGTTGGCTTAGGACTGAAAGTATTACGATGAGCTCACAGTTTAATAAATACAGACAAGTGTGTATGTCCAAACACATTTCCTTTCATATCCCCAGGCTGGCCCAGACTAGAGTAAGCCAGGGAGGCAGGCCCTGGACTGCATCAGGGACCCAGGAGTAGAGAGCATCAGTGGGACAGATGCTGAAGAAGCCAGTCCCTTAGCACACAACACTGTTTCAACTTAGGTTGGGGCTGACTGTCAATCATAATATGGTCACATGAGTCAGCATTTCACAAAGCTGGTAAAGGTATCCAGGAACTCTTGTGCTACTTTTTTTTTCCCCAGGGCTGAGGACCGAACTCGGGGCCTTGGGTGTGCTAGTCAAGCACTCTGCCGCTGAGCTAAATCCCCAACCCCTCTTGTGCTACTTTTTATGAAGCTTTTATTCTCCCTAACATTACTTGAAAATGAAAACTAAAAATTACAAAATGTTTTAATTTAAAAATCTGTAAAGACCTCTCTGATTAGGAAGTTTCAAAACATCATGAAATGTTAATTACACACTATTAGCACTTTTCCCCTCAAAGAACAACACAAGGAAACACGTGGACCCAAAGCCACAGGGACAAGTTGGCCTCCCCTGGAGGAACAAGGAGAGGGAGATGACCAGTGTGGAGTGGGGGCTGCAACAATGACCAAGGCAGGTCCACATAGGGCAGGAGTGCATAGTGTGCATAGTGCAGGGAGGCAACCTATGCACTAGAAGCCTGGTGCAGCCTCCAGACAGCCAGCCCCAGGGGCACACAGGAGCACCAGCACAGTCCTGTATCTTTCAAAAAAGGCAAAATGCTAGATTTGTACGTAGATGGTCACACATTTTACATGCTGGCAACAATGACATTTTTCTCAACAAGGCAAGTCAGACACATCATGACTTGGGGGCCAAATACTAGAAAAATGAGTTTACCAGCTCAGTCTAAACCTCCACAACCCAGCTGCACACACATTCAGGGGGCTGATACAGACACACCATGCGCAACAGACTTGCATTTGCAAAACTTTCACTACCAAAGCACCACAGTGACGCTCTCCTTTAAGCAATGAATCCAAAATTTCTTGAACTCTTATAATAAAGATTAAAGCACTTAACAAGAGTCAAACCATAGGGACTGGAGCAGTGGCTCAGCAGTATCATACTTACCTGGCATTCATGAGGACCAAGGTTTGAACCACAGCACCACATACACAACTAAGGGTCAGAACAACAAATCCAGATGAAAAATAAAATAAAATTTGATTCTCTCCTCTCCTCTTCCCATCTATTTCTCTCTCTCCTTAAAAAAAAAAAAAAAGAGGGGGCTGGAGCAGTGGCTCAGCACAGAGCTTACCTGGCATGCACGAGCATGCGGGTTTGAACCCCTGTAACACGTACACAACAAAGTGTTGTAGCAAAACAAGCCACATAAAAACTAAATAAAAACTAATTCTCTCTTTGTCTCACTGTCCCTCTTTTTTTTAAAGACAGAAGGACAGTGAGAGAGAGAAAGAGAGAATCAATTTTTATTGAGCTTTTCACATGGCTTTCATTGCTCTGACACTTATTTGTGTACATGGGTGCTGGGGTTTGAACCGTGTACTTGCACATGCCAGGCAAGCGCCATAACCACCAAGCCACTGCTCCAGCCCCCTGTCCCTCTCTCTTATAATGAAAAAAAGTCAAACCATAGAAATTTACTCACCTTTTATAAAGTAAAACAAAACCGTCTTTCCTCAATTTAGAAAAGTAAAAAGGGACCAAAGTCCGCTGTTAGTAAATCAGCAATAACCAGAGACAGGTGAAATGTGAAAACAAGGCTGGGTTAGCTACCTGAGCTGTGACTGCCCCGCTGGCCCCATCTGGGGTGCCGCTGCTGCACACAGTACTTTTGCCAACGTGCCCCGCTCCGAGGAGCCCACCATCCTGAGAGGTCAGCGGATCCTCCTCCTGGACAGGCGCATGGACAGCCGAGCCCTTCCTCTTCGCCGTCTTTTTCTTCGAATGCGCACAGTCCCCTTTTGTCTTTCTCTGTCGGAAGTGAGCAAGCTGTGCAAAAATGCAGAAAAGTAGTAAAGGCAGAGGTAAGTAAGAAAGAAGTAACAAAACCACAAAGCCAGCAGACTTGCAGGGAGCATGAGGCTCAGCTGGCTGGGTCAACGAAGCCACACCTGGCCAATGGACCACTTTCCCTAACCCTTCACTGACATTTATGAGTCCAGCATTGAGTTCTGAATTACATACAACCTACTGAGAAAGACTGCTGGTCAAGCCCAGTCACAAACAGAAAAAAAAAAAAAAAAAAAAAAAAGACTGATTGCCAGAATAGCTTTTCAAACCCTTGGTAGTTTACAGAAAAACAAAAATTTTAAAAATACTGAGATTTTCCTATTTCAAACACTGAGAACTTAAATCAAAATACATCTACAGTTTAAAATTATTTAAAAGCTAAACCATTCTGTTCTTGCCCCCATTCTCCCCCAATCAAGAAAATACATCGCCCAGCCAAGATTTCCTATCCATAGATTCTGAGACAAAGTACAGAAATAGCAAAAAATTAATTAAGCCAGGTCAATCTAACATCTCCCTTTACAGAACTTGATGTTCTAATTTTCTGACACAGCTCACCAAAGCGCCAGGGACTGCCACATAGTGCTGCCATCAGAAGGCAAAGCTCAGTCCTATTCAGCCTTAGACTAAGGGTTTGGGCCACAGTCACACCAACTCCCACACACCCCTTACTCAAAAGGTATGCGATCCAACATCAGCTTTCTAGGCAGTTGTCTGCGCCCTCCAAAGAGGTTAGGGCCACACAAGCAAATGTGCACGACAGAAGCACACACTTTTGTGGGCATAAGATCATTTTCATGAGGATAAAAAATCTCTGAAGGACAAACACTGCCTTCAAATCGATCTGTTTTCACATATTTTGTGGCCCTCCACCATCTGTGATAGCTCCCTCCAGCAGCACTGAACCTCTGGCCTAGTCCCTCCATGGGTGCTGTGCCCTTCTTCCTCGCCCTCCATCTCCCTCAGGCACCTCTACTGCTGTTTACAAACTACACACGCTGGGGCTGTGGGTCACGCTGGAGTGCTGGGGACACTTTCTGCTCCTGGCCTGGGTGTGCGCCCGCACGTGCAGAGGGAGGAAAAAGCTTTACCGCCAAGAAGCCTCACCATACAGGCAGCACCGAGGCCCCTCTGTCCCCTGCCTGTCACTCTGCCATAGGACGCCGCTGTCCTGTCGTGGCCACACCCTGCCTGCCTCTGTACATTCTGGAAACTCATGTAGCCAGTGGCCCCAAGGGTGAACCCATGGAGAACAAGGGCCGAACACCTCCCGCCAGCAGATGCACGGGATCAGCACGAGGAGCTCGCGGCGCGCCACCAGCACCGGGACTGCGGCGAAGGAATCCTCCCGGGCCCACGTCCTGCCTGCCTGCGGGGCCCGAGTCACCCTTCACCTGTCCTACTCCCCACAAATGCCCTGAACAGGGCCAAACGGAGCACTTTTTCCTTCAACTTAAGAACTGGGGCATGGGGAGGTGACAAGCGCCGGGCTTTTAAGAACCTGACTCCCAGAAGCGGCGGGGACACCACCAGGACGCTGATTCAAGAACTGCACATTTCCAGGGCAGGTACAATGTGAATGCACGTTTAAGTAATGAACACAGAACTGCTCTGCGGGCGCGCGCCTATGGGCACCGGAGACACCAACGCCAAGGACCTCAGCTCTCAGATGACGCGAGGGCGCGGCCGCAGTACGCACCAAGACTACTGCGCAGGCGCCGCCCCGGCCTACGCCGCCCCGCCCCAGCGAGCCCCGCCCACGTGGCGCCGCGCTTCCTGGCCGCTGATAGGCTGCAACCGCAGAGAAGGCAGGACCGGGCAAGGGCGGCCAATTCAAGATGGCGGCGGCCAGGAGAGACTTTGCTTCAAGCAGTGCGCGGGAAAGGGAGGGCCTCGGCAGCGTCCTCCGCTTGATCACGCCTGGTCCTGGCAGGCGGAGGTGGCTGGCACCGTAGCCACCGGCAAAATTCCTGCGGCAGCGCGGGGAGGATGAGGGAGGGCGCCGCCGTTTACCTTCGCTCTCCCGGCTTCCACCTTCCTGCGCCGCTGCTCTTGCTCATCTTCATCCATCTCCTTCCGGGGCTCCTCGCAGTTCGCCCGGAGGTGGCGGGGACGACGCGGCGCCGCCCTCTCTCTATTTACACTCCCGCCCCCTCGCCCGGGTTGTCCTCACCACAACTGTCAGCGCCGTGGCCCCGCCCCGCCGCGCAGCGCCGCCACTCAGAGACCGCGTGCCATCTAGCGCACGCGTGTTCTGGTGGGGCAGCCCCGTGGAGATCCGCCCCTCCGGCCTTCGATTGGCGCGCTAACGCGCCTGCCCCCTCCAGAAGGACCAATGAACGGAGCGCGGGGTTCCGGGTGTTCGCCGTGGTTGGTCGGCTCTCCGCGAGGTTCGCGCCGCTGTTCCCGCGCGGCAGTGTCTGCCACTAGAGCCCCGCCCGGCGGAAGGATCTGCGGTCCGCGATTCTGTGGGAGCGCTTGCGGTGTAAGTGCACCGGCCCGCCCAACTGCGTCTCCTCAGTCCGCCGAGAGGTGCAGTTTTGGCCCGAGAGGGCCTGCCCGAGTGCAAAAGCCGGTGCCAGGGGCCTGCAGCTATTGCCCTGCCCTCTGGGCTCCCGCGACGGCCCTCGTCCTCGGCTGGTCCAGCCCTTCTAGGACCGGGTCTGTGACTGCGGTGTCCACAGTTGCAGACAGCCAGCCTGACCCTGCGATTCCATCCTACGTCCGCGTGACCTCTTCTGCACTGTCTTGCGCGCTGGCGAAACAAAAGTCTTATGATTCTCCCGCACCGGAACCCAGGGAGCCAACGAGCCTGGGGCAGCCCGAACTATCGGTTCAGTGAGGCCTAGGACCACGACCTTGACCCTTAGAGCCCAAAGTAGCAGGGACTGGAAACCACCGAGCGCCTGGAGCCACGCTCCCCCGCCACGTGTGTCCCACCAGCAGCCCCTGGGTGGCTCCTATGCTGGGATCTGTGCGTGCCTGCGGGCCTCTGACCTACTGTGGTGATGGTGTCCTGTTAAACGATAGAGTAACAGCGCTCAGTACTGCGCGGCCAGAGGGAGAGTGGGGTTCAGTGATCCAAGAGCCTCAGAAATCTGTGTGATAGGTGGCAGGCAGACATGAGTAGCGGGAACAGGAGGTTACAGGATAATTCTGTAGACTGGGCCTACCGATTACTGTGCTGACCCACACCGCATTTCTTTTATTTTTAGAGAGAGTCAATTTTATTTTTTCATCTGGCCTTTGTTTCTCCAACACTTAGTTGTATATGTGGTCCTGGGGGTTGAACCTGGGTCCTTGGGCATGCCAGGCAAGTGCTCCAACCATTGAGCCACTGCTCCAACTCCACCTACTTTATTTTAAAAACTGATGTACCCCACCACTGTGGCCCTACCTGGCTTAAGTCAAAATGAGCTGTTATCTGCAGGAGAAAAAAACAAAGTTCCTCCTTTCCTCACAAAAGATTCCTCGTGCTGGAAAGAAGTTACCCTGAAGGAAGGGCTTGGGTGACCTTTATACTAACCAGATTCCAAGGACAGGATAATTACAAGCAAAGCTCCCCATCCATAAAATCTGTAAGAACAGGTTCCAGTTAGAACTGATCAGTGTGGACCAAGGTGACCAAAGTTGCCTTAACTTTTAGCATGCCATTGTAAAAATAAAATTCCCCCCTATGGAGAAAAAACATGTGCATTAGAGACTTGGAAGTCAGATGTCATCTTGCTCTCAGTCAAAAGTCAAGAGTTTGACCTGAGCAGAACTCTGGAAACTCCCCTGGGACATCCTTCACGCCAAATAAAGTGAGGACAGGAGGGTGCACCATCTCTCCTCTGAGAAGACCCACTCTCTTCCTTAAGAATATCCCTTTCTGGGCTGGAGCAGTGGCTCAGAGGTTACAGCACTTGCCTGGAATGCTGGAGAACACAAGTTCGAACCCCAGTACCATATACACAGCGAAGTGTTGGAACAATAAAAACCACATGAAAAACTAAATAAAATTTATTCTCTCTCACTGTCCCTCTCTTTAAAATTATATATATATATATATGTATATATATATATATATACCCTTTTCCTTTCGCTCTAATAAACTCATGCCTGCTACTATATGCAACTTGCTTGAAATCTTTCAAGCAAAATTCCAAGAACTGTTGGTCACAGACCCCAGCCGCTGCTTCAGATCCTGGGGTGGATCTCACTTTGT
Organism: Aplodontia rufa; assembly: GCA_004027875.1. Lineage (NCBI taxonomy): Eukaryota > Metazoa > Chordata > Mammalia > Rodentia > Aplodontiidae > Aplodontia > Aplodontia rufa. Next base: position 18,433 of record PVKS010001191.1, read on the forward strand.
AACATTTACACACACATTGTAAATGGTTTTTAAAAAAAGCAATGTGCTGCTGCCTGGTGCACTGGCACAGGTCTCTAATCCCAGAGATTAAGGAAGCTGAGGCAGGATGATCGCAAGTTCTAAGCCAGCCTCAGCAATTTAGCAAGACCCTGTCACAAAATTAAAAAAAAAAAATAAGTGCTGGGGATGTGGCTCAGTGTTTTGAGTGCCTATGGGTTCAATCCCTGGTACAAAGAAGCAGGGGGGCGGTCAATGTGCTATATTTCCCTTAATCTTTCTGTGAACCTAAAACTGCTCTAAAAGATAAACTGATAATTTTTTTTTAGAGGAATGTGGCTTGGCTGTAAATCTGTCATCCATGTGGGAATCTGAAGTCTCATGAAGTCGTAGTTCTTTGCTTCAGGCTTCGCTGGAACCCATGTGTCCAAACGTGGCAAAGTCAGGGTTTCTTTGGTTACGCTCTGGCATAGTCAGCTGGGGGGGGGGGGTGTGAGGAGCTGCATCACTTCGCCCAGTTCTTTCTCACTGTGCACTTGCCGAGTGCTGCTGTCAGCATCCAGGATGGACCCATCCAGCTGCTGTAGGCACCAGGCACAGCAAAGCTCCTGCCATCCAGGTCTCAAGTAAAAGGATGCAAAAAGCCCCCTCAGAGTCTGGCTAGGAAGATGCCCCTTTGAAAGGGCCAGGTGGGGTCACAAATGCAGGGAGAGAGATCCACTGTGGCTCAGGCTCTGTCAGTGGCTCCAAGTGAGATTCCTAGGCCTGAGTCAGGGAAGTGTCCTGGCTGAGCCAGCCTTCAAGTGACTGCAACTAGAGGAACATGGAAAGCAAGACCCCCAGGAGGTTGCTGCCCTTCTGGAATATTCCTTCAGACAAGTCCCATCATCTGATTGATTCTTGATAACAGGACAGTGGGTTTCTTTGTATGTCAGTCCCCTATTCCCCACCCTCACCTGAGCACTGTTTGTTGTGGGGGGCCAGATGCTTCTGTTTGCCCTCCCAAATAGCAGAATGAATAATGGTGATAGTGCCCTCTTCCCATCCCATGCTGGGAGACACCTTGCTCATAAGTGAGGTCCTGCAACTCAAGAGACATTAGCATAAACAAATCAGGAATCCCTGGCCACCGAGCACCTATAACATTCCTTTCAGAGAGATCACAGCCCCTGATTCCCAGAAGTGGAACTGGGTGGGTTGGGTGGGGGGATTTGTTAGTTGTGGGACTGGGAAGATGCAGGATCAGGCTTTTTTTTAAGAGAGAGAGAAATTTTTCATCTGGCCTTTGTGTGTGTGTCTCTCTCTCTTTAGTAAGAGAGAAAGAATCAATTTTAGTTTTTCATCTGGCCTTTGTTTCTCTGATGCTTAGTTGTGTATGTGGTGCTGGGGTTTGAACCCTGGTCCTTGTGCATGCCAGGCTAGCACCATAACCACTCAGCCACCACTCCAACACCAGGATCAGACTTTGTAAGAACAGCCAAGGGCCCATATTTCCCCTGAATCTCTCAATATCTAGAGTTCTGGAACCTGTAGTCCCACTACTCTGCAGGTTCAGGCAGGAAGATCACGGGAGCCCAGGAATTTGAGAATAGCCTGGACACCTCTCCTGCAAGGACTCAGACCCTGGGAAATAGATTTGGGATCCAGGCAGATGAAAGAAGATAGGAGGCACATTGGGATAGTAGCCATGCTTCATTCAAAGGCAGCAGCAGCCCAAGTCTTTCCACAGGCCTTTTCTATGTGCAGGCCAAACAAAGAAGGCCCAACATCAACAGGTGCATGAATGTGCACATGCTTACAAGCAGACATTTAGGACCTTGAGTACATCTGCTGAATCAAGCTGTTCATATAGCTGGCCGGAAACCTCGGCAAGGGAGCCTAAAGAAGCCATCTTAGGCCTGCCCACAACAACATAGCAAGACCCCTTGTAAAAATACTGTATGAGTGAAATTTTAAAACCCGTCTAAAACCCATGCCCACTGGAAAGTGCTATAAACACCATAGGGATTACATAATAGACACTCTGAGCTCCTTGGCTAAATTACCTGGTTTTATGTACACTCAGACCACCCTCCTGAGGCTCTCAGCATCGGCAAGGCTGTGGAGAGCTGCTGGCATCTTGACTGTGGACTCAGGTCTGCTGGTGCCAGGTCTGTAAAGAAAGAAGTGAGTGGAGGAAACAGAGGAGAGTGGCGGCAGCTCAACAGTAAGACAGTTTATTGGGAGGAACCTGCAGAGGGGGCCCCAGTAGAGTCTGGGACCCATCGTCCACTTACAGAGTAGGGGTAGATATAAAAGGCGTGAGGGAAAAGAAGATGAGGGCCTTGCTAGTGAGTTGTCAGGGAAGGGGCCTGACAACTCTCTTATGGTGGAGTGTTTAGGGTTTCTTTGCATGATGATGGTGGAGTACTGTAGGTGCGTCTGGGGTTTAGGGATAGGTGGGTCTTGTTCTAAAATAAGGGATAAGATTCAAAATTACATTGCCAGGGCTGGAGTGGTGGCTCAGTGGCTATGGCATTTGCATGGCAAGTGCGAGGACTCAGGTTCGAACCCCAGCACCACATATACAATGAAGTGAGCAACGAAGATCAGATGAAAAACTAAATGAAAATTGATTCTCTCTCTCCCTCCCTTAGCATCCCTCTCTTTAAAAAGAAAAAAAAAGTGGTGGCTGGAGTGGTGGCTCAGCAAGTTGGCATCCACAGGTATGCAAATTCAAACCCCAGCACCATGTACACAATGAAGTCTCGGAGCAAAGAAAGTCACATGAAAAACTAAATAAAAATTGATTCTTGCTTGCTCTCTCTCTCTCTCTCTCTAATTGTAGTTCTATCTCTATCTCATTGTCCATCTCTCTTAGGAAAAAAATGATTCTGCCTAGGTCAAGTCCTACCTAACACCCTCGGCAGCAAGCCTGCCATGCCAAGGTCAACAGCTGACCACTGCACCAGCAGATACCATCATGGGGGCTTGGATTGGACAGGATGGACACCTCTGTTCTAACTCCTCCTATATCCACCAGAGGGTCTCAGGACAGATGCCAGTCAGACCAGGCCATGTTATCTATAAAGCCACAGATGCTGAAGTGTGGGGACAGAGGAAGGGACTCTGAGGGCAGTGCTGGGGATCTAAGGCAGGTTTCCAGGTGGATGGTATTGTGGGGACACTGGCCCTGCCTCGGTCCAGAGCTGCTGCCGCCTCCTAGGCTCTCACTTACGTTTTACTCATGCCTCAATCAGGCCAGCTCACCTGTCCACCTGGAGTTTGGAGTTCCTCAAGTGTGGCCTCCTTCATCTATCCTGGTCTAGCCCATGCAAACCACCTACCACACACACCAGTTGGGTGTACCCTTGGGGGTCACAACTGTCCCCTCTGCAGAGCTGTCCCACCAACAGGGGTGGCCCCATGTCATGCAAGATGATGACCACTTGCCTGGAGCAGGGTGCTCCCAGCACAAACCCCTCCTGTCCTGCCCCTTCTGCTGCCCAGAACTTCCTGAAGTCCTGAGGTGTGCCTCTACCCACAATCTTCCCGAAGTCCAGCTGGGCTCACTTCTTGCTCTGAGGGTCCTTGGAAGGGGAAAGGGATGTCCTGTATTCCCTGAGAGGGCAGGAGAGGGGAAGAGGTGGCCTCCTCTCTCTGCTCCTCCAGGCTCAGTTCTGAGTGGCTGCTGTGGGAAAGGGGTCTGGGGTTCTGTCCCTCTGGACCCATGGCTGCCACTGTGCCTCCCCAGCAAGCACCACCTGGTCACCGCACCAGTCTGTGTTTACAGGTAAACTCTGCTTGGGAACACAGAGCCAGAAAGGACTCGAAGTGGAAATCTGGCAGCCAGGGCCTCTCCCATCCTCGCAGCCTGGCAACTGCTACACAATGCCCAGGGCTGACTCCAGACACACACTAGGGACGGTGTGCTGTCCTCCTGCACACTCTCCTCTCATCCAGCCTCCATAAGGCAGAAAAACCCCTACAGGGGGGCCCTGCTGCAGATAACGAGGACCAGGGGCAGAGTGTGGGCTGTGGCCTCCTGCGCTGGTGCTCACAATGCTGGACTCCTCTGTGGCAGACCAGATCACCCGCCTGACACTGCGGCTCTTGGAGCAGGTAGGACAAGAGGCCACTATTACACTGACTGGAGGAGCTTGCTTTGGAGCATGAGACGCTGTACCCAGCATCTGCCTCTGCACCTGCCTGGGGCACATTCCTGCTTTCAAGGCAAAGCCTTCACAGTGGTTCTTAGTTCATGAACATGGCTGTTTGGCCACCTCTTAGCACAAATGCAGAACCACTTAGATTCCTCAAGTAGGTCCCACAGTCAGGAAAAGAACACCACCAGCAGATGGGCAGTGCTGGGCCACCAGATCTAAGGCCCCACGACTGAGCCTGATCATGCCCAGTCTTCTTCACCCCAAGTCTGGGTGGTCTGTGGCCAGGCCACTTAGCAAAGGCCCACAGGGACCTTGCTTGGTGCCACAGTGACTCCTCCATGCCCACAGGGACCTCCATGCCACAGTGGCTCCTCTGCACCCGTGGGGACCTTAGTACTACAGAGGCTCCTCTGTGCCCATAGGGACCTCACTACCACAGTGGTTCCCCCATGCCCACACAGACCTCGGTGCCTGCAGTTGCTCCTATACTCCTACAGGGATCTCACTACCACAGAGGCTCCCTGGCACCCACAGGGACATTGGTGCCTGCAGTGGCTCCCCCATGCCCACAGGGACCTCTATGCCACAATGGCTTCAGGGACTTTGGTGCCCACAGTAACTCCAGGGACCTCAGTGCCTGCAGTGACTCCCCAGTGCCCATGGGGACCTCGGTGCCAGCAGTGGCTCCTCTATGCCCCCAGGCACCTTAGTACCACAGAGGCTTCCCCATGCCCATACGGAACTCCATGCCACAGTGGCTTCTCCACACCCACAGTGACCTCAGTACCACAGAGGCTGCCTGGCACCCACAGGGATGTTGGTGCCCACAGTGGCTCCCTCATGCCCACGGGGACCTTGATGCCGGCAGTGGCTTCTCCGTGCCCATGGGGATCTCCGTGCCACAGTGGCTCCCTTACCCTGCAGGGATCTTACTACCACAGATGCTCTCCCGTGCCCACATGGACCTCTGTGCCATAGTGGATCCTCCATGCCCGCAGAGACCTCAGTACCACAGAGGCTCCCTGGCGCCTGCAGGGACCTTGGTGCCCACAGTGGCTCTAGGGACCTCAGTGCCTGCAGTGGCTCCTCTGTGCCCATGGGGACCTTGGTGTCCGCAGTGGCTTCCCCATGTCCACAGGGACCTTGTTGCCTGCAGTGGCTCCTCTGTGTCCCCTTCCTGCTTTGTTCATTATTTGTCTTCTTCTCACTGATCCTGCATCTTTAGTCCAAGGGCCTGGAGGTAGTGATCAGGCTGGTCGCTGGCCAGGCCACATGGATCTCTCTAACGGTTGCTCCTCAGAAATTAGCCTGAAGGACCCATCAGAGGGTCCCCCTTGGGTTTGAAGAGGAGCATGTACCTGTGTTGAATGCAGACCAGCATGGTCCCTATGAGAATGCAGGGGCCCTAATCGCCTGCCCACCCACTTCACACTCCTGTCTTCATGCAGGCTGCTCCCAGAGCTCCCAGCAGAACTGGGCAGGCCCCTCACCAACCTGCAGCCAACATTGCCACCAAACCTCTCTTCCTTACAGAAACTGGAGCAAGAACGAGAGAATGTGGAAGGGGGCTCCGAGGACTGTCCCCTGGTGCCAGGTAGGAGCCCTGGGCCACTCCAAGCCACACAGGCAGTCACAGGAGCAACCAGGCGAGGGCACCTGGGGCAGCAGCCCTGAGCCACCTTCCCCTATTACTCTGGTTTCACACACAAAGTTGAAAAGCCTGCAGCACAGCTGTCCACCTACAGCCTGCAGGCCAAGGGGCACATGTGTGCTCCCACTCTGTTGATGGTCCAGTTAGGCTGCACAGGTGGCTCAGCTCTGACCAGACCCACCTTGCTCTGGTCTCAGAGCCCTCAAGTTGCCCTGGGGGGTCCTCTTTGGTACTTATAACAGGACCCAGGTTGAGGGACACCTGGGCGAGGTGCTGAGGAGGAGTGGGTCTTGTGTTTTGGAACACAGAGCAGCCGTGACTGTGGGTTCCATGAATTCCAGAGGGTGGCTGGCAGGGCCTGGGCCCAAGAGCAGATGGAAGGCCACATACCCCTGCATGCCCTGGGCCCATGAGCACCACATGGCTGGTACTGGTGTTCCAGGCAGCACCCTGAGGAGGCTGAGGGGCAGTCTGAGCACCCCCTGCAGTCAGGTGCCAGGGGAGCCTTCGGTGGAGAGCAGGCTTGTCCCAAACACTTGGTGGGTGAGCCAATCATCTCCAGGTGGTGGGAAAACAGGCTTTCATGGTTTACACTACCTGCAAATAGCCTCAATTCCCTGAGCCAAAGGGCCTGCAGGGACCTAGAGGGACCTGCCCTGCATGACCTCTGGCTCCTTTCCAGGACCCTTTCCAGAACCCAGCTCAAAGAATGGGTCCCCCACACACTGGCCTGACTCCTCCCTCTACTAGACGAGTGCTCAGTGAGCCGTGGGTCGCTCCTGGGGCCAGTGTGTGGGGAGGTGACAGCATCCTGACACTGTCTGAAGTGATGTCCCTGACAGCCTGGGTCACTGGCCATGAAGCTTTCCTCAGTGAGCAGAGGACGTGTCTCCCTGCAGGAAAAGAGGACCTGCTAGATGAGGCCCTGCAGCGCGCTCTGAGGAGGAGGAAGGACCTCTTACAGAGACTCTGGGTAGGCCTGTGCACCATCCCTCTCCAGCAGAGGAGCTGGCCACCACACTCAGGGCGAGGGTGCTGGAGAGGACCTCTGGACTGGGCTGGCTTTCCAGTGGTTTTGAATTGTCGGTGGGAAACTGAATTGTGAACCCTGAGATGTGAGCTGCAGGCCCCCAGCTCTGGAGGTTGAGGCCCAATCCCCACAGGAAGGGGAATCCTAGGGTGCATGCTATACTGGCTAGCAGTGAGAAGTGGTCATGCCAAGGCTGTACCTGCATCAGCATGAACCCGCATTGCCCTGGGTAGGAGGTTGGACTGCCAGTCTGTGAGGACCTACCTGAGGAGCTCATGGTCCCTGCTGGCTGAGAAAGGACAGCCAGAAGCTCATTGGTAGCTCTACATGGTAGAATTCAGGAAACGCCTGGGGTGTACCACGCAAGCCTTGGGCTTCGCCTTCCAGGCTTGGCTCCAGTTCCAGGGGCGTAAAGGGGAGCTGAGGGCCAGAGCAGCAGCAGGTGGGGGCAGGGACAGCCCCATGCCCTACTGTCTGCGTGGTCCAGGGCTCCTCCTGCTGCCTGCCCTGTGTGCAGCAGGCTCTGCTGGCCTTGCAGGAACAGCAGCTCCTGGATGAGCACCCTCAGCCCCACACCTGGAGGGGGCCGCAGGGTGGAGCCCGCAGGCTAGCCCTACACCCAGAAGTGCACCCCATGTGTGTCTACCAGGCTGCCTCCCAACCTCCGCAGGCTGCTGAGCCTCTGAGGATCATCCAGCAACCAGTAAGGGGGCAAAGGGAAAAAGGGAGCTCTGATGAGGGTGGTAGTGGGGGGGTCTCTGGCAGCTGGGACAGGAGCAGCCACCCAGGGCATCTCATCCTTCCTTGCCAGTGCTAGCCAACTATGGCTTCACATGGGCACTGGCCCCTCCTGTTCTTCACAGCCTACAGACAAAAGCAGGTTTACACATGGTTTGGTTTGGTTGGTACTAGGATTGGAACCTAGGGGCACTTCACCAACCATCCACATCCCTAGCCCTTTTTTGTTGTCATTGTCTCATTTTATTTTTAATCAAGGTTTGGTAAGTCTGGCTAAGTTTCTCAGACTGGCCTTGTTCCTCCCACACCTCCAGGGATAGGTATCCAGGATTGAACCCAGGGCGCTTAACCACCAAGCCACATCCCCATCCCTTTTGTATTTGATCAATTTATTCTTTTTTTAAGAGATAGAAGAAAGAGAATCAACTTCATTTTTTCATCCAACACTTGGTTGCATATGAGGTGATGGAGTTTGAACTGGGTCCTCGCATGTGTCAGGCAAACAATCCAACTGCTGAGTCATTAGGGCCCCACTGTGCTGCTGAGGCTGGCCCTGAACTTACAATCCTCCTGCCTCAGTCTCCCAAGCTGCTGGGATTACAGTTGTGCACCACTACGCCCAGCAGGCTGGCCTTGAATTTGTGATGCCCCTGCCTCAGCCTCACAAGTAGCTGGGATCATGGGTGTGTACCACCATGCCTGGCGTGTTTTTTCCAACCAAGGCCTTTCACAGCTAGGCAAGCACTCTACCACTGAGTTACGTTCCTACCCCCAATTTTACATTTTTTAATGTTTGGGAAAAAATAAAAAAATGATAGTTTATAATACATAAAAAAATGATGAGATGCACATTTCAATGTTTATGAGGTTCTACTGGGCTAGGCTCACATTCACCAGTGTCTGCAGCTGCTCTCAAGGCTCCAAGGCAGAGTTGCACTTGCAGCTGAACCCATATGGCCCACAGACCCAGACAATGTGCTATCTGGTTCTCTTGCTAGTTCCTGGTCTGTGCTATGCTTTCCTTGAGTGCAGGAAGAAGGGACAAAGTCATGCTAGGCTTGTCTGTCCAGAGAAGATTAGTAGGCCTTTCCACTACTCACTCAAAATCACTGCATGCTTTTTCTTTCTCAGAAGAGACCAGTGGTGACTCTTACACATTCTACACGTGTCCTACAATGTGTGACAGAGTTTAGCAACTGGCCGACCTGTATCTATGTCAGGACAGAATGTGAATGCTTACTGGAGGGTTCATCACTCAACACCCTGGTCTTCCCTTGACTCCCTACACCATCAGCCATTAGGGAAGTGCAGATGAAAACCACAGTGAACTATCACTATGTCTCACTAAAATGCTAAAATTGAAAAAAAAAAACTGACCGCACCAGGTGTCAGAGACATTTATTAAAGCAGGATTAATGAAACCAGGCATTAATTCACCCTGCTGTCAACAGGAAATGTGGGAAACATTAAAAATACCAAACCCTGTCAGGTGCAGTGGCATATGCCAGTAATCCCAGTGATGTGAAAAGATGAAGTAAGAGCATTGCAAATTTGAGAGCATCCTGGAAATTTAGAGGACCTCAGAAACTTAGTGAGACTGTCTCCAAAAAATACATAAATAAAAAAGAAGGAAAAGAAAAAGAAAAAGGTGGGGTTGGAAGTGAAGTTCAGTGGTAGAGGGTCCCTGGTTCTACTCCCAGTACTACCACAAAAGAGTAAGAAAACAACAATAGCAAAAACCCACATCCTAAGTACACCCAGACTCACTCAAGCATCAAATGGGTGGATAAGTGGATAGATAGATGGGTGGGTAGAGGGAGGGACGGATGAAATAATGGCTGGATATGTGGTGGGTGGGTGTAGAAATGGATGGGAGAGATAGGTGGAGGAATAGGCGTAAGGATGGATGGGTAGAGGGATAGAGGAATGGGTGGATGGATGGATGGATGAATGGAGAGGTGGATGGATAGATGGATGGATGGGTGGGTGGATGGATGCATACACGCATAGATGGATAGATGGGTGGGTGGATGAACGATGGAGGGGTGGATGGATATGTAGAGGGATAGGTGGGTGGATGGAGGGGTAAAGGGATCAATGGATGGGTAGATGGATGAATAAAGGGATGTGTGGATGGATGGGTGGGTGGGTAGATGTGAAGAGGGATAGATGGTAGATGGATAGGTAGAGCGATGGAGGGGTGGGTGGGTGGATGCATGGATGGATGGATGGACAAAGGGGTGGGTGGGTGAATGAATGGATGCGTAGAGGGATAGATGGGTAGGTGGTTGGGTGGTTGGGTGGATGGATGGATGGATGGGTAGAGGGATGGATGAATGGATGGATGGATGGATGGATGGATGGATGGATGAAGGGATGTGTGGATCCGTGGGCGGACGGACGGATAGATGCATGGATGGATGGATGGATGCATGCATGGATGGGTGGGTGGAGGAATAGATGGGGGATATTGTATGACACTATCTCCAAGGATACATTCAGGTGGCAAATCACCTGGCTCTTCTTAGGTCTTCCAGCCTCCTGCCACCATCATTCAGCAGCTCCCTCAGCAGCCACTCATCACACAGATTCCTGCTCCTCAGATCTTTCCCACTCAGAGGTCAGGAAGCATTAAAGAAGGTAAGTGAGGTGTGTTAAAATTGCTATAGGTTAATGAAATTATCTACTTAATAAGAGAAAACATTCGTGCAATGATGATGGTCATTTCATGTCAGCTTCTGGCTACTGAACATGAAAATGAATTTAACTTGAAGAAATCCATGGTAGAGTACTTGCTTAGCATGTGCCAGGCCCTGGGTTCAACCCCCAGCACTGTAAAGAGAGAGAGGAAAAACAGAACAAAGAAATCCTTGTGTGAAGGGTATCTCTGAGCTCCAGGGGAAGAAAACAAGAGGCACAAGAAGGAGGAGTTGGAGTAGTGCTCCAATCCCAATTCAATTATTAACTATATGGAAGGCCTAGTCAGGCTGCTTCTTGTAAAATAACTTAAATGCTTGATATTTAAAACGACTTTATTGAGGTGACAAAGAATAAGTCACACCTTTTTTTAATCTTAAATGAAATTTCTTCTTCTTTTGTGGTAAAGGGAGGGCCCCCAGGGCCCCCAACATGCTGAGCTGCAGGCCCACCCTTCTTCCAGTTGCTGGGTAGAGCTCCCAGGAGCTGGTGTGTCAGTTTGTTGTCCACCCTGTTGATGGACACTCAGGTGGCTTCCTGGTTCTGGTGACTGCCAAAAGCAGTCATCATGGGCATTCGTGCACCAACTTTTCTGCAAACATGTGTTTTCACTTTTCTTGGGTAAATACCTAGGTGTGAAATGTCTGACTCCTGCAATAATTTAACTTCTTGAGAGACCACAAACTGTTTCCATAGTGCCTGAACAACTTAACATTCCCACTAGCAATGTTTGAAAGCTCTAGTTCCTCCCCAGCCTCTCCAACACTTGGTATGGTAAGTCTTTTTTGTTGAGATGGGGTCTTGTGTGCTACCCAAGCAGACCTTGAACTCCTGGGCTCAGGTGATCCTCCTGCCTCAGCCTCCTGAGTCGCTGTGATTGCAGGCATGCACCATGCACCTGGCTAAAAAGCATTTTAAAAATTGTGGTAAACACACATAAGATAAATCTTTCCATCTTAAACAGCCATTAGGTGTGCAGATCAGTAGTGTGGATTATGTCGTGTCAGTATGCGACAAATCTTTGGAACTTTTCCATCTTGGAAATCTTGCAGCCACAGCTGTGCTGCGGGGTCCCAGCTCCTGTAGCCACCACTCTACTTTCTGCTGCCACAAGTTAGACTGCCTCGGACGGGTCCTATCAGTGGAGCTGTGCCATGTCTGACTCTGCATAACTGGCTTATTTCCCTGAGGATGATGTCCTCAAGTCTCAACTGTGGTCATCCTCAACAGATGTTTCTGTTCCTTCAGAGTCATCAAAGCCATGAACAAAGCTCTTATTCATTTTTTTTTTTTAAAGAGAGGACAGTGAGAGAGAGAGAATCAATTTTTCATATAGCTTCATTTCTCTGACATTTAGTTGTGTACCTGGTGCTGGGTCCCTGTGTACTCAGATCCTTGCATGTGCCAGGCAAGCGCTTTAACCGCTGCTTAGCCACCATTCCAGCCGCACACAGCCCTTCTTGCTGCGTGGTAAAAGCACTTGCGAGCTTTGGAACAAGGGTTTGGGCCTCTCCCCCACACTTTTCCGTGTGTTCTCTCCCATGTTGTGAGACCAGCGACCCAGTTATTTCCAGTTAGGCTGCTGTAGTGGACGTGCTGGACATGCCCATTTCTGGGTGGCACAGGCAATAAGAGGGCTGCGTCAGGAAACACTGCTGAACAGTTCCTCAAAGTGGCCATACATCACACTCCATGGGAATGAATGAGAAGTCCTGCTGCCCAGAGCAAGTCACCAACACTTGATCTTTTCAGAATTTTTCATTTTCTCCAGTGTAGTGGGCATCTTGTGGATGGTTCACTCTGGTTTTAGCCTCCATTTCACCTCACGCATTTCCTGGCCATTTGAGCATCCTTTCCTATTGAAGGATCCAGGTGTTCTGTGCCACTTCCTTCCCGGCTTCCTGCCTCCCCTGTTGGTTCCCTACGGCTGGCTGTGCTTCCTACAATGAGGCCTCTCTGATGCGGGCACCTGAGCTTCACCATCTCATGCGATTGCACATACACCCTCTTCACACTCCAACCAGACATGCTGACTGTGAGAGGGTCCAGCTCTTGGGTCTCATCCTTTGTGGATAGTGACTGTTGTGTCCCACTGGAGGTCATGAAGAATGTACTGCATCTTCTGCACTTTGCTGTTTGCTTACATTTAGATTTATGATCCATTTGGAAGAGATTTTCATCATGCTTAGATTTAGAGACTCACCTTCTTACTTTTGCTGAGGACAATGGGGCCCTGGGCCATGTATGGAGACTCCTTTGTTAGAGGCAGGTAACCCACCTGAGTCTCTTTCTGGACCCTCTTCTGGCCCCTCAAATAGTCAGTCATCTGATCTTTTCATACTGGACTCCATTAAGGGGGCCCCACAGGCTGAAAGTGACCTCCGAGGGCAGTGAGGCAGATTGCACATCCTTCATGAGGCCAGAGCCATGCACATCCCCCAACCAGAAGTCACAGGCACAGAACACACCCAGGGCCCTGGGGGACTCAGGCACACATGCTGGTGCTCACAAGGCATGCTGTCTGTCTTGCACTCACGTCCTAAGGCAGAGCCTCTTGCATATCCCATCTCTCCTTCCAGACATGGTGGAGATGATGCTGATGCAGAACGCACAGATGCACCAGATCATCATGCAGAACATGCTGCTCAAGGCCCTGCCGTCCACAGTGGCACCTGGGGAACCATACGCCACACCACAGGTAGGCTCAGTAGGACAGATGGCCCATTGGAGGCCACCGGCACCATCCCAGGAGCCTGTGTGCCTGCAGCTCTGGAAGGGTCCTGGCTCTAGGTGTGGACTGGCTGGGAAGTCCCACCCTAGGGAGGAACTGGTGTGCAACTGGGCCCAGAAAGCTCCCTGCCTGGTGCTCTGCTCAGAGCCTGCTCCCCTTCCTCCCCTCAGCCTGCAGCAGCGGGGAGCAAGGGGAAGGAGAAGGGGTGTCCAGGCAGGATTCTGGACTGGGCTGTGCACTCTGTGCCAGAACCTGCAATGGGCACGCCAGGTCGTTCAGAGAGCTGAGAAGCAGAAGCCAGCCCCTGTGCACCACCACCACCACTATGCGTCCCCTGCCCCGCTGCAGGCTGGCTCCACGCCTGGCATCCCTGTTGGTTATCCCATGTGGCCTCCAGTATTCACAGCCACCAGCTTCCTGCCCACCGTGCACAATGTGGCAGGCCCCACGTAAGTCTGGAGGGTAAGAGTCGAAGGACCCACATGGCCTGGGGCACCTCTCCTCACTCCTTTTCATAGAACTAGTGCACCTGCCATGGTCAGGCTTGTACACTGTGGCCAAGCTCTGAAAGGAGGCTGGAAAGGCCCCACCATCTGCCAGTCAGGTCTCATTCCTGGTTTGCCAGGCACACGGGACCCATCTTGAGAGGCGAACTGTGGAGGCTAACTGTGGCTTGGGTCTTTGTCCAGCTAGCAGAACTGGCCCTGGGATTACTCCAACTGGGTGGGTTCTAGGGCATTCCTCACATGTGGTAGAGTGCTTGCCTAGCATGCATGAGGACTGGGTTTGAGACCCAGTCCCCCCTCCCTTGCAAACATGGCAATGGGGAGGCCCGTTTGTGTGAAGCAACGAGCTCAGAACACAAGATGTGGTTCCTTTGAGCTAACTTGGAGGCGTCTGCGCTCTAGCTCATATGGCTTTGTTCCTACAAGTTGCAAGCAAGCGCCTGGAGCACTTTCTGCAGAGCTGGGGCAATGGCTCTTCAGTCTGCTCCTGCTGGTTGGGAACGGTTCTTACCACTGTATGCACTGCCTGTACGCTTCCTTAACTTTCTGTTATTCTTTTTTGGTGGAATTATTCCTGTTCCAAAGTTGTTTTTAAAAAGTGTCAGGTTTCAGTATTATGCTTCCACCCACTTTTGGGGCACTCCTATTCACTGAGCTCTTCCCAAGCAGGGTCCAGTCTCTATCTGTGCCCTCAGAACCCTCGGGTGGCACAAGATGAGTCAGGGCTGACAGCCACATGTGGGCTTCCCTGCTGGCTGCTCTTGCTCTGGCTCTCAGAAGATGAAGAGGATGTGATGCCCATGCGGACAGACAGCCAGCTTCTGTGGGGACATAACTCTTCCCTCAGAGGTTCAGTGCTCCTGATTCCAGACTCTGCTACTGCTAACAGCATGGATTAAAGGCCTGGCCTGATCTCCTGTTTTCAGGCTGACTTTTCCTTTCTTTTCTCCCCACCATGACTGACCCCGAGGCAAGGCAAGTGCTCCCACTGAGCTACCTCCCCGGTCACTTCTAGATTGTTTTGAAACAGGGTCTCCCCAAGTTGCCTGGGCTGGCCTTGCTCTTGTGATCCTCTGGCCCAGCCTCCTGACTTGCATGGACCACAGGCATGGACCACTGTGACCAGCAGAATGCTGACCTTTTCTTTTTGGTGCCAGGGATTGAACCCAGGGGTGCTAAACTATTGAGTCACATCCCCAGCCCATCTTATTTTGAGACAGGGTCTCAGGAAATTTCTTCCCTTAAACTTGCAATCCTCCTGCCTCAGACTCCAAGTCACTGGGACCACAGGCGTGGGCCACCATGCCCAGCATCACTCTTATTTTTTCCACTGTGGTTCATCTCTGGTTTTTCTCTCTCAACCCAGTTACTAAATTGATGGAAGGAATTTGGTCAACATTGGCTGTCTTGGGTGGCCTGGCCTTGCTGGGCTAACAGGGATGCAGGAGCTTCCTGATAGAACAGAGGACAGTCCCAAAAGGCATGAGACAACCACAGGAACATCTGGAGACTCCAGTCCCCAGCCCACAGACTTCGTGCAGCTTTTATCCGAGTCCCTTGTGCCTCAAAGCACTAGCCTGGTTGAATCTGGAATACAGGCAGATAAAGGGCCAAGGACCTGTCCCACGGACCTGGAATCCCAACCACAGGATGCATTACTCAGACTGACACCAGAAGGATGCTTGCTCATGTCCTCTGTTAAGACACAGGGTCGTTTTCAATATATGAGGGGTGGGGATGTGGCTCAGTGGTAGAGCACTTGCCTGGCATATGTGAGGCCAAAACATAAAGGGACCAAATCAAGAGGATAAAAGGAAAACCAATAGAAAGATAGGCAACAGACAGGAACAGTACTTCACAGCACAGCAGGGAGATGACGAGCTGGTCAGACGTACCACGATTGGGCAGGACGCTGAGGTGCATGCAAGGGTTGCTGTCCTGGCAGAGGGGTCAGATACACCCAGATCAAGGTGCAAGATGCAGGGTCACTGCTCTAGGCTGCTGGGGCGACCTGTGAGGAGCCCTTCAGAAGCACTGGGGACACTCAGCAACTTGGACCCCACACATCCGCCAGAATGTCCCAGGAGCTCTGCACTGAGGCTCCTGCCCAGGAGCTGGACAGCCACTGGGGTTCCTGACTGCCCATCAGGGGGCTAAGTCTTCCAGAAGGATTGTGGGCCCACGTTGTGGGGCTGCTTCCATTTATGGGCACCATCAACTCAGGGCATTCTTATCTAGGGCAAGTCAGTACGGCCAGCAAAGATGCAGAAGCAGGGCCGGCCTGTTCACACACAGAGCCAGGGGTGCAACCTGGCTGAGAAAGGTAGACTTGAGGGTGAAAGGCACTTCTGTGCTTCTGGATCATCTAATGGGAGACACAATCAATCAGAATCATAGCATCCCCAGGTTCCATGATGAAGTTTCCCAGAGGTTACAGCTACCTTCTAAACTCTACAGATCCACCTAGCCCCCAGATCCTAGGATGAAGTCTCCAAGAGGCTGAGGCTAAGGCTACCTTGCTGAGCTCTGCAGATCTGCCTGCCTGTTGAGCTGTTTGCAGAGTAAGGAGCTGGGAGGGGCCAGGTTCAAACACAGAGCCTGCTTACATGAGCTCTGGAACACTAGGCTTATTTCAATTTTCAGAAGATAAATAAAAAATACTAACCAAGGGAGATTTCCTGCAGAAGTAGGTTGGTGCTCCTACTGGAGGGAAAAGTGCAGGCATTGGGCTGGCGTGGTGGGGAGTCATGCTGAGCCCACTGGCTGGCTCCCCTCTGCCCTTGCCCGCTGCAGGGTCCTGGCAGCTGATGCCGTGGAGGTGAGGGGGTTCTGTGTCTTTGACAACTGTACAGGAAAAATGCAGTGTACCTGTTGCTGGCCTAGTCGCCGTGTTGGCCTGGTCAGAGTTCCTGAGGGCTAGGGTGGGACCCCAGCACTCCTCTCCAGCCTGTGCATCTGCAGCAGCTGCCCCTATGAAGGAGGAAGGAGAGCACCCTGGGCTGCTGTGTCCATTCCTAGGCAGGCTGCAGGCGAAGAAGCACTTTTCCCCAAAAGTCTTCAGTTCTGTGGAAGATCAACAGAACCCCAAAGAAGCATATGGGGTTCACTCTTCCCTCCCTCAACTGTAAGAGCTCCCCCTTCTGCCTACAGTGAAGACAATATGCTGTGTCCTAAACAAAGGCAGGGACACTTCTCTGATACTTCAAAAAACCAAGTTCCACTTGTGGGATTTAGCCTCAGCACGGGGTGGCACCTCTGTGGCCCCAGAGCAGCATGAACAGCAAAGCTCCAGTCTGGGGGACCCTCTGGATCTTCATTCTAGTCTACCGAGTCCTGGAGTCTGCAGCACCTGCTGCATCAGAAGAGACCCCTGCTCAGGGGCTGCAGCCGGGCTCCAGTGCGGCTGCTCAATTCCTCCAGCACTCGCTTCTCTTGGTGGTACATCTGCAAGACAGAAGAGCTGCCTAGCTGGCTTCCTGGGCCCCTTACCCCACCTCCCTGACTCAGTCTGGGGTCACCTCTCCAGAGGCCCCGCCCTGCCGCCTGTGGTGTGTGGGTGAAGGCCTCATGGGCCTGGCCTCACAGCTCCCCCACGGCATGGGCCCAAGGGTAGCACTCTGTCCTGACCTGCCAGAGAGGCCAGAGATCCTCTGGCCCAGGGGACATGGAAGGGGTGGGACAAGGGAGGGAAGGGTGGAGACCCAGGAGGGACGGGGCATCAGGGTCTGTGCCAGGCACTGAGTGGGAGGCCCGGGGCTCTAAACGCGGGGGTGGGGACAGCGGCTGGGATAGGAATTGCAGGGCAGGCAGAGCTAGCAGGAAAGCATTTATCTTAGTTGAAAAACATTTTTTCAAGTCTTTGAAAACAAGGTATTGCGTGTTTACAAACTTAACCTGAGTCTCCCAAACACCATGGCACACAGACCAGCAAGGAGCTTGAAAAATGCAGTGTCCATGCGCACCCTTTAGTGGAAAAAGGCCACCAATTTACACAAGGGTCTCTATCTGTACAGAATCCCCTTTTCCATGGACGGATATCTTGGTTTCTTTTGGGAACATTTCTAAACATTAAGCTTCCCAGGCGCATCAGTTACTAGTACTCAGGGCAATTTAACTTTCCACTTGACTTTCAAAAGTGAATTCCAGGGACTGGAGCGGTGGCTCAGTAATTATGGTGCTTGCCTGGCCTGTGCAAGGACCTGGATTTGAACCCCAGCATCAGATACACAACAAAGTGTCAGAAAACAAAAAACAGATGAAGGAATAAATAAAAATTGATTCTTTCCTCTCAAAAACAACTTTTTTTTGGGGGGGGGAAGTGAACTCCAACAGCACTAGAACTATCTGGGGTGCCCAACATTTAAAACATTTGTCACCCTCTGCTTTCTTGTCTCCTGCCTTAGACCACTAGGTGCACAGAAACTTGGCAAGGCTTAGGCCTCTGTCATCTCCTACCTCCTGCCAGTCAGCCTCCGAGCTGTGTGTGAAGCCTAGAAGGTGACAGAGTCCATGCGTGGCTGTCACCTGTTGGAATAATTAAAAAGCATCAGGGAAGGATCAAATAGGAAACTAGTCCTTCAGATCACCCCCAGGGTCTCGGATGGCCCTCGGGACAACCAAGCTATCCTGTGCCATGAATGTAAGTGGCAGGTCTGAGCAGGAATTAAAGTATCCAGCCCAAGTTCCTTCTTGTTTTTTGTTTATTTCCAGGGGACAGGGGGTTGAACTGTACCATGGAGCTTAAATTCCTAGTCTTTCCTTGTTAAGCACCTCAGGGGAGCTTAACCACTGAGCCACATACCAGCCCTTTTTATTTTTTCTTTTGAGAAAGGGTCTAAGTTATTTAGGGCCTAAGTTTCTGAGGCTGGCTTTGAACTTGCAGTCCTCCTGCCTCAGCCTCCCAAGCATGTGCACCTGGCTACTTATTTTTGAAATGGTTTTTCTGAGTTGCTGGCCTCCAACTTGTCACTGTCCTGCCTCAGCCTTCATAGACATGTGCCTCTATGTCCAGCTCGCTCCTCTTAAATGGGAACAATCACCAAATTTATACCACAGATATGGGGCACTACTAGGGGCTGGACATAGGACTGGGGGGCATCAGGACTGAACCATCCACTTTCGGGAGCGGCAGCATTGGGGAAGGGCACAATTAGAGTCTAGCAGCCTGGTCTTGGGGCATCACCTGCAGCTTGGGAAGCAGAGTGGGAATGTTGCTTGAGCCCACGAATTTGACAAGATCCCAGTTGTTGTTGTTGTTATTTGTTTTAAAGAGAGGAAGAATCAATTTTATTTAGTTTTCATGTGGCTTTCTTTGCTCCGACACTTCATTGTGTACAAGGTGCTGGGGTTCAAACCCTGTCCTCATGATGCCAGGAAAGCATCTTAACCGCTAAGCCACTTTAGCCTGAGACCAGTCTAGGCAACATAGCAAACCAGAACCCAGTCTTAAAAATGAGAGATTAGGGGCTGGAACGGTGGCTCAGCAGTACAGCCCTTGCCTGGCAGGTATGAGCACGTGGGTTCAAATCCCAGCACCATGTTCACAACAAAGTGTCAGAGCAATGAAAACCAGATGAAAAACTAAATAAAATTGATTCTTTTTCTCTCTCTCACTGTCCCTCTCTCTTAAAAAAAAAAAGAGAGAGAGAGTAAGCCAGGCATGACGGCCCATGCTTGTAATCCCAGCAATGAGGGATGCTGAAGCAGGAGGATCCTAAGTTTCAGCCCAGCCTGTGCAACCTAGTAAAACTGTGTCTCAAAAGAAAAAATAAAAAGGGCTGGGGGTTTAGTTCAATGGTAGAGCAACCTCAGGTTTGATCTCCAGCACAGGGGAAGGGGAAAAGTAAATAAGTGAATAAAGAGTTCAGTGGCAGAAAGAGAATAAGTATGAGAAAGAGGGGTGTGTGGGTGTGGGGTGGCTGGCCACCCTAAGCTGAGGCACAGCCTGCATTCCTGGCTCAACCCTGTAGAGCAGGGGAAGCCCCCTGATTGGGGAACATGAGAATAAAACAGGTCGGGGTGGGGGACTAGAGCAGGGGCTCAGCAGTTGCCTGGCATGCACAAGGATGTGGGTCCAAACCCCAGCACCATATACACAATGAAGTGTTAAAGCAATGAGAGCCACATGAAAAACTAAATAAAATTGATTCATTCTCTCTCACTGTCCCTCGCCCTTTTAAAAAACAAACAAACAACAACAGCAAAAACACCAAAAAACCAGAGGACAGGGGCCTAGAGCAGACCCAACCTTTTCTCTGGGCAGAATTTCTGTGTGGCAGACTGGGGGTTGGGGGCTGGGTAGGTCTGGGAAGGGCATCTGGAATCAAGAGTGGGGAGACAGGCCTCTGACAGTGCTGGGTTACAGCCCACAGGAGAGGGCCATGGGATAGAGCCCAGGGCAGGGATAAGGGAAGAGGGGCAGTCTGTGGTGAGGCTGGGTATCCCCTTCTGAGCAGGTGGCAGCAGTGTGGACACAAGTGCAAACTGCCCCAGGACCCATGAGGGTGGGCTTGGGGACGGGTCAGGGGCTATCTGGGGCAGGGGTGGAGGGACAAGTCCTGGAGTTGGTGACTTGGATGATGAGGGGGGGAGGTTGAAGGGAGGGTGCAGTTGGGACTCAGGCCCTAGCAGAGTTGGCCTGGTCTGTGCCTGTTGAGGATGGGGCTCTAGGAGTGGTGAGTTGGTCCTCCACTTGAGGAAAACAGAATACCCCTCAGGGAGGACTGTGGGCTGAGGGAGCTGCAGGATGGTGGAGGCGAGGTCCAGGCTTGTCACTGTCATGAAGGAAGTGTGCCACCTCTTCCCTGACACGCTACACCCAGAGGGAGCTTTGGGGTTGTGGCCACACCCTCCACAGTGGGAAGCCCTAGGAGGCCCCCAAGGCAGCTCAGGTTGCATTGGCTCTGCCAAAGCAAGGCATCTCAACCAATCCTGGGCATAGCACATATGACTCCATGCACACCTCACTTCTCAGAACACTCTTCTTTTTGTTTTGTGTCAAACACAGGAGAGACAAATTTGGAAGGTCCTGAGGGCTTGCAACCTACTCATTTTTGTCAGCTTACTAAAAAGCTGATGCAGCATGCTGACCTCCACAGATAAAGGTGCTTATCTCTCTGCTTGTGGGTCTTCCCACGGTGACCCTATGTGTCCACAGACACTACCACAAACACGGGTCTCCTCAACCCCTCAACAGACCACTTACAGTCAGGATGTCGTAGTAGTCCTCGCTTTCTTTACACTGCTGGAAGATGTACTCCACTCCGAGGAAAATGTCTCCCAGATTACCATCATCCACATGGTCAGGCTTGGGAAGTTCCCCTGCCTTCAGATTCTAAAAACGAAGGAGATTTAGGACAGCACCTCAGGGACAGCAAGCTGACCACAAGGACCCAGCTCAGAGTCCAACACGGAGGACAGTGGGCTCCAGGACCATGTGGTGCTCAAGCTGCATGCCCAAGGCCTGGCACCAGCCAGGGCCTAGTGGGGCAGACTGCACTGCCAATACACAGTGACCTTAAGTGCTTCCACCTTTTCAAGTGAGTTACTTTCTATTTCTTCCAACCTGGAGTCAAACAGATACATAACCTCTTCAGAGTTAACTCAGCAGCACACCAAGACAAGTTTATGTTTCTGTTCTTTCCACTTAGTGTTTCTTCCTAAACAAATGGTCTTCCACAATCTCCCACAGAAAGCCTGATGACCAGCCCCTCAGCTGAGGACTGTTCACACTAACTCAGTCATCTATGGTTGGACATTAAGGATGATTCCATTTTTTTTTCTACTGAAGAAAACAGTAAGTGAATATTTTAACACATTTTTACACTATAATTAGCACGACATTTTCTTCCTTCTTTCATTTCCTCAGGTGTGGCATTAGTGGATTATAGCATACACATATAAAGGCTATGGAAAGAGGTTGGAGCACTGGCTCAGCAGTTAACGTGCTTGCCTGGCATGTGCACGGACCTGGGTTCAAACCCCAGTACCACATACACAACCAAGTGTCGAAGAAACAAAGGCCAGATGAAAAAGTAAATAAAATTGATTCACTCTAAAATAAATAAAGGCTATGGAAGCGCTGTCATGTTGACAAATTGTTTCCAAAAGCATTGCTCCAATTTACATTGCTAACAATAAATGAAGTCTTATATTTACATAATGTAGTTATTAGCTATAACTACCACACTGTGGCTGTTGAAAATATATACCCTAGTTCCCTTTATTTTCAGTGCTATTCTCTTTCTTCCTTGTGTGTGTGGTACTGGGGGTTGAACGCGGGGCACTCTATCACTGAACCACACCCCTAATCCTTTCTAAATCTTTCTTTTGCGACAGCGTCTCATGGTGTTGCCAGGGCTGGCCTGGAACTTGTGATCCTCTTGCCTCAGACTCCTGCATCACCGGGATTACAGGTGTACACCAATGTGAACAGCTCGGTGTCATTTTCGTTTTTTGGACTGGTCACACTTTACTTTTCGATTCACTGATGGCACTGCAGGCTGAGTGTAGTCCCCTGTCCTCCTGTGCTTGGCACCACCACGGTGGCACTGCGGCCTCGGGGTGGGCCTGTCCATTCTGGTCTCTCCACTTTTGTGTCTCTGAACATCTTGATGATGGAGCCGCACGAGCCGGGCATTCCTCCAGGCAGGCAGCCTTTACCTCGTGGAACGGGAAGGCCAGCACGTCGGTGGCCGCGTCCTTCTTTCGGTAGATGCCGTTGATGCGCCGGATGCGCACGTTGTCCACGCAGACGACGCCCAGCGCGAACCGCTGGACGCCTAGGATCTCCCTGACCAGCTCCAGCCTCCGGCGAAGCGGCGCTCTGCGGAGGTGGACGGCGCGCTGCAGGTTTCTGATCACCAAGCTCATTCCTGGGCCGAGTGGGAACCGTTCCAGAGGTGCTGCGGCAGAACAGCAGCCCCAGACGCCAAGACCGGGCACACCAAGCGGGGCCCAAAGCGGCAGAGGCCGGAGTACGAGGCCGAGAGCCGCGGGCGCGCGCAGTGGCCGGGCGGGCAGAGCGGAAGCCGGGCAGAGCGGAAGCCGGCGGAGCGGAAGCCGGCGGAGCGGAAGCCGGCGGAGCGGAAGCTGGCACAGCGGAACCCGATCGCGGCGGTCCGGGTGGGGTCCCGCGGACTTGCGCAGCGCGGGCCGGAAGTCAGTCCGCCTCTTTTTCTGCCCGCCGTCTCCCGCCGAGCGCCAGCTCCGCGGCGGAGGGCTGTGCCTGCCCTTGGGGGCGCCGAGGGCCCAGCGCCGCGGACGGAGGGGACCGAGGGCCGAGGAGGGTGCAGGTGGGCGGCGGCCGGCCTGCGCGTCCCGCGGCGGACGGTGAGTGCGGCCCGGCCCGCGTCCCTGCGTGGCTCCCCAGCGTCGCTAACGGTGCGCTGCCCGTTGAGCCTGCAGCACGGCCGCAGGCGCCGGCCCGGAGGCCGCTCTGCGCGGGGGCGGCGCCTGTGGTGAAGAAAACAGTGTATTTCTCTAGGTCTGGGAGCAGAGTCTTGTGCTCCGGTCCCTCCGAAAACTGGCAGGGAGAAAATCCCTGAAACAGTAATGTTTTCAGTGTTATATTGTAATTCTCTGGCCTTGTTGATGGGAAGACTCTGGCGAAGTTCCCCTTTTTAAGTAGAAAACAATAAGTAACGGTATTCGTTTTTACCAAGTGGTTTTCGTGAATTTATCAACTCAGTAACCTAAGGATCAGATTTTAAACTTCTATAGCAAAGCATTTTTACCACCCCGGATCCCAGCTCTCCAATAAAAAGAACCTGTGGATTCTCAGTGGAAAATAAGATTGTGTAGTCCTCTGTTGCCCCCCTTTCTTGGTAATTATTCTTAGAGTATGACAGATGATTCAAGACTCTTGGTCTTTTAGCAGGACGTGCTGTGACCATCTGAATTTTTGTTTTTCAGCTTATCCTGAAGATGAAGAGACACACCTTGGTGCAGCAGTTTGTTTAAGGAAGTGGACCAATTTTGTATTTATTGGCTTTTAATAATTGAATCAAAGATGAACCCATCCAACCCTTTCAGTGGGCAGCAGCCTAGTGCTTTTTCAGCATCTTCTAGTACAGTAGGAACATTTCAGACTAAACCGCCATTTCGGTTTGGTCAGCCTTCTCTTTTTGGGCAAAACAGCACATTGTCTGGGAAGAACACAGGATTCCCGCAGGTACCCAGCTTTGTGGCACCCTCCTCTTCGGTGCAAACGTTTGGACTCACTCAAACCTCAAGTGCTGGGCTCTTTTCTGGACTCGAACACACTCCTTTTGTAGCTGTTTCTGGTCCTTCAAGTTCATCGGTGCCTGGAAACTCAGGATTTAGTTTCAAATCACCCACTAGCCTTGGAGTTTTCCCAAGTACTTCTACTTTTGGATCAGAAGCTGGAGAAACAGCAAGTTCTGGTTTTGGGAAAACAGAATTCAGCTTTAAACCTCTGGAAAATGCGGTGTTCAGACCAATATTGGGGGCTGAGTCTGAGCCAGAGAAAACCCAGAGCCAGATCACTTCTGGGTTTTTCACATTTTCCCACCCAGTTAGTAGTGGACCTGGAGGCTTGACCTCTTTTTCTTTTCCTCAGGTGACAAGTAGTTCAGCTACCAATTCAAATTTTACCTTTTCAAAATCAGTTAGTAGTAGTAATTCATCATCTGCCTTTACCCCTGCTTTGTCAAACCAAAATGTAGAGGAAGAGAAGAGAGGACCTAAATCAGTATTTGGAAATTCTAACAGTGGCTTCAGTAGCTTCCCCATATCATCTTCTGGGTCTTTGGGGGAACCCTTCCCAGTTAACAAAACAGGTGTCCGACTAGGGTGTGAAGAAACTGTTTCCCATGTGGAGCCACTTCCTAGCCTCATGAAAGGACTGAAGAGGAAAGACGACCAGGATCGCTCCCCGAGGAGGCATGGCCATGAGGCAGAAGACTCAGACCCCTTGTCCAGGGGTGATCATCCTCCAGATAAACGGCCTGTCCGCCTGAATCGACCTCGGGGAGGCACTTTGTTTGGTCGTACCATACAGGATGTCTTCAAAAGCAATAAGGAAGTAGGTCGAATGGGCAACAAGGAATCTAGAAAGGAAGGTGCTTTTGTGGAGTCTGGGGAAAGTGACCACATGGCCATCCCAGGGGGAAGTCAGTCTGTTTTGGCACCTTCCCGGCTTACAGGTATAAATAAAGAGGAAGAAACTGAAAGCAGAGATAAAAAAGAAGGTGAGTTCTAAAAATGTGCAGTGCAGAGTAAATCTTGGTGACAGGCTCTCAGTAAGTTTCCTGGGTGTTAGCTTAATTTTTCTGATAAAGATTCCCTCTAAAGATTAGGGACCCTAACACAGGTCCTTGGAGCAGTCCTTATATCCATGAATTTTTCCTTTGCTTTTAGACGATTGGTACCTCATCTTATGTGAAAGTGTTGCATCTGATGGTTTGTTTCTGTTTTCCAAATCCCTAGATTCTATAAGGGGAACCATGCGTCAGAGTAAAAGAAGCGAGAGCACAGACAGTCTTGGGGGCTTGTCTCCCGCTGAAGTCACAGCAATTCAGTGCAAGAACATCCCTGACTATCTCAACGACAGAACTATTCTGGAGAACCACTTTAGCAAAATTGCTAAAGTGCAGCGCATCTTTACCAGGCGCAGCAAAAAGCTTGCAGTGGTGCATTTTTTTGATCACGTGAGTACTCTTGACTTGCCATGTGCTACTCTAGGTTTGACCTTTGTTGCCTAGAAACTGTAAAAGTGACACATGCAACAGTTCTTTGCTTGGTAGAATATAGGGAAAGTACCGAAGTATCTTTTTTTTTTTTTTTAATCTTCCTTTTTTAAAGAAAGAGGAAGTGAGAGAGAGAGAATCAATTTTATTTAGTTTCTCATGTAGCTTTCGTTGCTCTGACCCTTCATTGTGTACATGGTGTTGGGGTTTGATCCTGCATGCTTGACATGCCAAGCAAGCACTGTAATCACCGAGCCACTGCTCCAGCCCAAATATTTCAGTGTTGATCTGGAGAGGCTCAGATAATACTGTTTATTTCATAACCTGGAGCCCAAGGGAATGCTTTGCTCTAGGAAAGCTCTGAGTGGCTGGAACAGTGTAATCCTCTTAAGGATTAAGAGTGGCTCATTCTAACAATTTTAAGAAAATGTGAAATCCCTGTAGCTCTGTCCTACTGAGATAACTGCTAGGTTTGTATCAGCTCAGCATCTGCATAATCTGTTGGTTGTAGGTGACATGTGCAAATGCTTTGGTCATGTTATGCAGCCTTATATACTTATGTTTTCTAAATGTTCTTATGGGAAAATTAAAGTTCTATGAGAATTTTTTTTTTTTTTTTTTTTTTTTTTTTGGTACTAAGGATTGAACCCAGCAGCACTTTACCAGTGAACTACATTCTCAGCCCTTTTAA
Source organism: Aplodontia rufa (assembly GCA_004027875.1). Classification (NCBI taxonomy): domain Eukaryota; kingdom Metazoa; phylum Chordata; class Mammalia; order Rodentia; family Aplodontiidae; genus Aplodontia; species Aplodontia rufa. The sequence goes on from PVKS010001191.1 coordinate 44,327, forward strand.
TTTTTTTCATCTTGAGACAGGATCTTGCTAAGTTGCTAGGATTTCGAAACGTTGCTGAGACTGGCTTCGAACTTGTGATACTCCTGCCTTAGCCTGCCAAGTTGCTGGGATTACAGATTAATGACACTGAATTATTTTAATAATACATAAACAGCAAAACACCTTTAAACAAAGGACAAAAACTTTTCAGACTACATCTTGTTAATAAAATCATTTGCTGATGAATATTTGGGTTGTGTCCACCTTTTGGGTATTGTGGTATTATTACTGCAATATTATTAGTGTTCTGATCATGTGTTTTGAGTTCCTGCTTTCATTTGTTCTGGGTATACTCTTGGAAGTAGAATTGCTGGATAATATGGTGGTCCTCATTTTCTAAAAGTCGCATTTCACTTGTGTTATGAACTTATTCTCTCAGCTGAACCTTAAACGTTTTAATTACATAACTGACGTATAAATACATTGTCATTGTAATAATTTGTTGATACAGAGGAAGCTGATTCCCCACCCCCTCACCTGAGTTCTGTTGGTCCTTTCAGTCACCCAGTGTGATGCATATTTTTCTAGACATTGTATATAACATGTTTTTGGTTTTGTGATAAATGGTATCTCATGTGTATCTCTGGGTAGTTTCCTTTTGTGCTGAGTGTGACTTGGCAGTCTTTCTGTGTGTGAAACCAGCTGGTGAGACTCATCTCACCAAGTGTCGGAGGTTAAGTTGGTGTGTCAGCTTCAGAAGGAGAGGTGCAGTGTGACAGGTAACAGCAAGAGGGCTATGGGTGCCACAACTGAGGATAGAAGAGCAGGCAGCACATGTGGAGGAGGCATCATAGGCTCCTTTTTCTCCTGAGAGGTCTGTTCATGCTGCACTGAAGTCTTAGTCCTGATGTTTTCTGGTCTCCTGATGTTCACACTTGGGGTCCTGGACTATCTTTCAGGCATCTGCAGCCCTGGCAAGAAAGAAGGGGAAAAGTTTACACAAGGACGTGGCTATCTTTTGGCACAAGAAGAAAATCAGTGAGTTTTCAGTCATTCTTTTCAGTGCCTGACACTCTGTGCAAACCCTTGGACCTGTGACTGTACGTTCTTTCCCTGGCACAAGTAGGGAGGCCGGCTATGAGTGAATCCATGTCTCTCCTGATTGTTTCCTGGGCTCTTTCCTAACCTCTATGACAGTTATAAGAATGTAGCTTTCTAAGAAGGAACTGAAAAGTCCAGTTTCAGGAGACCTGTGATGCTATAAACTCTTTTCTGATTTCTGTGTCCTCAGGTCCCAATAAGAAACCCTTTTCGCCGAAGGAGAAGAAAACTGGTGATGGTGAAGCCAGCCAGGGGACAGAGGATGCACCCTTCCAGCACTCCCCCCTTGGCAAACCCACGGTGAGGCCTGCAGCTGGCAGCCTGAATAAAAGGTGAGACCAGTCTCTCATGCTGACCACATTCAAGGAGGGTAGGGGGTGGGGTAGGGCCACCCAGTGACATCTGAGTAGTGACTGAGGGTCCAGGGGTGTGGGGAGAAAACAAAAGCTGGTTGCAAGCAACTTAGGGGGCTGGAGGGAAGGGATCCTTTTGATACAACCCCCAGCCAGCCCGAGCAGTGAGGAGGTTCTGGGATGACAGGTCTTTGCAGGGCTGAGTCCCAGCATGGACTAGGAGAGTGAGTTTTCTGCATCTGGAACTCACCAGCTGCAGGGATGACTCTGTCTCATCCTGTTCTCATAGATCAGGTGCTGAGAAGGCCCTCATTGGGTCCTCATCTTCTCTGGGAGAATCTTGTCATAAAGCTGCTGTAGCCTAGCCTGGTCTGGTTTTTTTCACCCCAGCTATGGGGATCCTGGAGGTTAGCTCCTACTCAAGATATGCTCACTTAAGGTGCAGAGCTTCTGTCTGCACACAGGGTGCCTGACCCATGCGGCATGTGGAGTGCTGTGCCCTGTGCTGGTTACCATCTCTGCACTTGTCCTGCTCGGTCCCATGTCCTATGAGGTTACCTGTAGTCCCCCTGACACATTAATGTTTATTAGTAACTTTTCTCTTTAAGACGTCTAACTGAATCGGGCATGTTGGCGCACATTTTTAATCCTGGCGGCTTGGGAGGCTGAGACAGTATGATTGAGAGTTCAAAGCCAGCCTCAGCAGCTAAGCAAGGCCCTAAGCAACTAGCAAGACTCTGTCCCAAAGTAAAAAGTAAAAATAGGCTAGGGATGTGGCTCAGTGTTTAAGCACCTATGGGTTCAGTTACTGGTACCAAAAACTGAACAAAACAAATAGCTGTAATAACTGCATTCTAGAAGAGTTTCTAGCAGTTTCTGCGGGACTTCATGTAGGTTTAGTTTATTGTAGTAAAGTGCATGCTTTTTTTCTTGGGCAGCCACGTGTGGGCATGTGGTATGAGCTTGGTTGTTTCTCCCTCACATGGCTGTCCTGTCTGTGTGGGGAGCTCTATCCTCAGTGTCCTCCCCTGGACTTGTGGTCAGCTGGCTGGCTCCTGTCCTCTTAGTTGAACTGGAGTTAACTTTGACAGGTCTGCCTTAATCTTATCTTTTGGCTAGTGCATTCCCATTTTTGTTTTTATTCATTCATTTTGTAGTACTGGGGATTGAGCTCAAGGCCTTTCCCATGCTAGACAAGTGCTCTGCTACTGAGCTCTGTCCCCAACCTTTTTTTTCTTTTTTCTTTTTTTGAGACAGGGTCTCACTAAGTTGTCCAGGCTGGCCTCGAACTTGTGTTGATCCTGCCTAAGCCCCCCAGGTAGCTGGGATTTTAAGCGTGGCCGCTGTGCCGTGTTCACTGTCCATTTCATGATAAGCAGTTTAGCTGCTGGCTTGTTTTTGCTTTCCTTTTGTCATTCAGCCAGTACGACACCATCTTTGCCATTCAAATTTAGACAGTATTGAAAACCAGCTAGAAAATGAGACAGCTGAGAGAGTCCCCAGTCTGCTTAGTCTGTCTTGCAGAAGTCAAGTTGGGTATTACCACAGATGCAGAGGATTTCCTTACGGCATTATCGTGAGGATTTGAGATAAATCTGTCTTCTGTTTTTGAGATAGAAGTCTAGAAATATTTATCTTAACTGTTTAAATGGGTTCATCTTTTAAAAACATGAAATATTTCAAAATTACTTAAAAACCAGTAAAAAATTATGTTACTTTTATGTTTGTAACCAGTGGTTCTCCTGCCTCCCTCCTGAATAGCTGGGACGACTGGTGTGTGCCGCCATGCCTGGCTCACTTGCTTCTTCTTTCTCTTTCCAGTGCTGGCAGTTGAATCCAGGGGTGTCCAACACAGAGCTCCATCCCCAGCCCTTTTTATTTTCTATTTTGAGACAGGGTCTCGCTAAGTTGCCAAGGCTGCCCTCTAACTTTGGATCCTCCTGCCTTGGTCTCCTGAGTTGATGGGATTATAGACCTATACCACTGTGCCTGGCCTTGCTTGTTTTTCATTTGTAAAAAAGAAATTTCTCATCCCATCATCAGCTTTATCAAATCTCATCTCATTTCAATGCTTTCTCAGCTTTAGAAGCAAATCTGTCAGGTTCAGGAATGGAAATGATATAAGGGCCCTTAATGTGCTTTCTTACCTGTAGCTCTCCAGTGAAGAAGTCAGGTCTTCTGAAGGCCCACCCATTTGAGGGAGACCCATTTGACTCTGGGTCTGAGGGCTCTGAGGGTCTCGGACTGTCTGTGTCATCCCTCAGTACCCTCATAGGCACGGTGGCGGAGACATCTGAAGAGAAGTACCGCCTGCTCGACCAGAGAGACCGAATCATGCGGCAAGGTATGGTGCATTGTGCTGGGGATTCTAGGGGCTGTGGCCAGATTGTGGTGAGGGAGCGTCCCTTTCCATCCCTCTCTGTGGGCTGCACTGCCAATGGGTCTCGGGGCCTCTGATGTGCACATCTGCTTGTTCCTGTCTACCCTTCTTCCTGGGGTTGAGTGCTGTATGTGTGCCTGTGTAGGTAAATGCATTTGTAGACATGTAAAGCAGTGGTGGGCAGATGCAAAAGAGTCATTCACACTGGTGGTCAGCAAGAGGGAGCCCTGTGTGAAGGGCGGAGGTGAAGGGTGCAGGAGAAGGGTGCCATTTTGGACGCACTCCCACCTATGGAATGTTGAGCCTGGGAATATGTTGTCTTCAGAGTATCCATTAATGCAAAAGTACAGTGACCCAACATGTAAATACCTATACTCTTTGCAATTTTTTTCTTAAATTTCAGCCTTAGAAATTTCTTTTTTTTCCCTTTTCTTCTTTTTTTATTTCTTTTTTGATTCCAGAAGATTGAACCCATGGAGTTTTAACCACTAAGCCACATCCCCAGCCCTTTTTATCCTTTATTTTGAGACTGGGTCTCTCTAAGCCCTGGGGGCTTTGCTAAATTGCTGAACTGGCCTAGAATTTGTCATCCTCCTGCCTCAGCTCCCAAGAACTGTGGCACCACACCCAGCAGGAGGAGTTTTCTTTCTTTCTTTCTTTCTTTCTTTCTTTTTTTTTTTTTTGGTACTGGGAATTGAACCCAGCAGCGCTTTACCACTGATCCACATCATAGTTGTGGAATTTTCTTTCTTAAAAGCTTTGCTTCCAGGGCTGGAGTGGTTGAAGCGCTTGCCTGGCATGTGAAAGGACCCGAGTTCAAATCCTAGCACCAAATACAACTAAATGTTGGAGAAAGGAAGGCCAGATGGAAAAATAAATAAAAATTGATTCTTTCTCTCTCTCTTCCCCCCCCCCCCCACACACACACACTCTCTCTCTCTCTCACTGTCCCTCTCTCTTTAAAATAAATAAACTGTGCTTCCTTAACAGCCCTGGACTGAAAGGGAATAAAGACTACCATCATACATTATGCTATTGATGTGATTTTTATATGTCAAATGAAATTATTACTAGGTATTGGATTTTTTTCAAAATAAAAGTAAGAGATTGTTGAAGTTGCTGCATTCCATTTCATTTAAAAGATACATTTGGTTGGGCATGGTGACATACATCTATAATCCCAGTGAGTCAGGAGCTGAGACAGGAGGATGGCAAGTTCAAGACCAGCCTCAGCAGCCTAGGCCCTAAGCAACTTAGTGAGATCCTGTCTCAAAATAAAAAAAAAAAGGGATAGGAGGTAGCTGAATGTCGGGAGTGTAGCCTGAGTGGTGGCGCTGATAACTAGCGCCTGCAGGTGATCACTCTGTCTGAGAGATTGCACGTTCAGTGACAGATGCAATGGGACAAGTTCCGTTTTAATATTCTTTACTTAACACAGCACTTGAGGGTATTAATATCACAATTCTCAAGGGATGTCACACTACAAATCACACTCTCCTACATTCTTATCTTAATTAGTCACAGCACACATAATATAATCTAATAATTACACACCACTTATAGGCTGTTCTTACTGCATTAAGCTCAAGGCAATAGGTAAGGAAGAATAAGCTTATAGTCCTCTCACCAGCATCAGTGTGACGTCCATGGTTACCAGTAGAATGCATGCAGAGTTGTTAGGCAGGTCAGGCACTCTCCAGGAGCGGAGGTCAAATTGCAGGGAGCTGAAGAATTGGGCAGGCGGGCAGGCAGGCAGGCACTCACCAGGGAGCCGAGATCAGGTGCTCTCCAGACTGAGGAGAGGTTGCTGGGTTCAGTGTAGCAAGCTGCTTCAGACTCTGGCACGGAGTTGCTGGGTTTGATGGCAGGTTAAGCGGGTTGCAAGGGATGGAGAGGAGGCATGCAATGGGCGTAAGGACCAATGTCAATACGCTTCCATTGTGGAGTATGTCTCCCGATTTCTTGGTTGCAGGCCTGGGTTTTTATCCTCTTTTTGTGAGGTCCAGGCCCACTTGTGGGATTTCTCATTAGTATGGATTTTTGGGTAGGTTTCACTTGGTTAGCACGATAACCAATTGTGGGTTTTCTCATTAGTATGAATTTTTGGGTAGGTCTTACAGCTGCTAATCTTCTGCGAGTTTACTGTTATCTGGTACAACGCAGGAGCTGTGGCTCAGGCTAAGTTGCTTCACTGTGTAACTTGCGTTTTGGAAGCTTGCTCTGTGTACTAGACTATGTCCGCTCTGGACACTGAGTAATAAAGCACTTCTGAGCAATAAATAAGTAAATAGAAAAGATATGTTTGTAGCCTTTAATTCTGTGAATAATAATTGTGTACTTGGGTCAGGACAGAATTTAGATTGCTGGTATGTTGTGAATAGTTGGATTTAACAAATTTATCTTAGCAAACATTCTGCACTGTGCGACTGTGTCATTGAAGTTACCATAAGAACTGCAGAACATGGGTGGCACACCTAGCTGGGAGTGAGGGCTGCCCGTCTGTAGTCTACAGGGAAGTTCTGCTGACTGCTGGAGAGGACTGGTCGTTTTGATCCTTGATGCCCACTCCCTGGCAGATTAGGCCACAAGTCCCTTCCTCTGATTTTTTTTTTTTTTTTTAAAGAGAGAGGGACAGAGAGAGAGAGAATCAGTTTTATTTAGTTTTCATGTGGCCTTCGTTGTTCGGACACTTTGTCGTATATGTGGTGCTAGATTTCGAACCCGTGTACTTGCGCATGCCAGGCAAGCACTGTAACTGCTGAGCCACCGCTCCAGCCTCCCTCTGATGGGCTTTAAAAATATTTTTTTGCTTTGTGATTTGTGTCTTTCTTTTTTCAATCTTTATTTTTCATCTTGTCACTATGAAAATACGCTTATGTCCTTCCCTTTTACTTGATATCACTTAGCTCGGGTGAAGAGGACTGACCTGGACAAAGCGAGGACTTTTGTTGGTACTTGTCCTGACATGTGTCCGGAGAAGGAGCGGTACATGCGGGAGACGCGGAGTCAGCTGAGTGTTTTCGAAGTGGTCCCAGGCACTGATCAGGTGGGCCTCTAGGTCTGTCCTCCTGAGGGGTTGGATACGGGGTGTGCTGGGCAGGATGGGGGCTTGTTCTGTGATTTCTGTACATGTGGATACTTGATTTGAATGTTGACTTGTTTTGGAGGGTGGTGGGCATTTGTGCTATCAATAGGCGTACTAAGCTATTTTTATAGTGTGACATGTTTGCTAAGGAATCTTTGTATCAAATGACTGGACCACATGATACTTGACACATAAGGTGTAGATGTAGAATTTTTTTTTTTTTTTCTAAAAAAGCTAACAGTTTATTGGAAGAGAGAGAAGAGGAGGGGAAACATTCTGAAGGGAGAGAGTGGGTCGTCTTGGAGAGATCTACTTTAGACGTAAGTTTTAAGAATAGGTTAAATTTTTCTTTTTTCCTCATTTACGGTTTTGTTCCTGCTCTCTGTAATTATGTACTGCAACACAGAGGTGATCTAGTTTGAAGTGGTATCTTTTCATGAGCACTTGCTGTGTTACGAGGATCTCATCATGAGCATTTCTAAGAGAAGCATAGTGCCTGTTTTTTGTTTTTAATTTTTAAAGAGGGACATTGAATAAATTTTTTTTAGATTTTTTTCATCTAGTTTTCATTGCTCCGACATTTAATTGTGTACACAGTGCTGGGGATCAAACTCAGGACCTCACACCTGACAGGCAAGTGCTCTCCACTGAGCCCCCTTTCCAACCCCAGGATTTTTTATTTTTAATTTTTAGTTTAATTTTTTTTTTTTTTTTTTTTTAAGAGGGCTGGGGATGTAGCTCAGAGGTTACATCTGGGTTAAATCCCTGGTACCACACATGCAAACTCTTTTTTTTTCCTTCAGGGCTGAGGATCGAACTCCAGGCCTTGTGTGTGCTAGGCAAGCACTCTGCCACTGAGCTAAATCTTCAACCCCAACACACATGCAAACTCTTGAACTGTGAACTATGTGCCCTGGCAACCTTTTTGAGCCTCAATTCATTTTTTTTTTCTTAAGAGGGAGAGAGAATCAATTTTATTTTTTTCATCAGGCCTTTGTTTCTTGGACACTTAGCGCTGTGTGTGTGGTTCTGGGCTTTGAACCTGGGTCCTCACACATACACAACTGTCAGAGAAACAAAGACTAGATGAAAAATAAAAGTTGATTGTCTTTCTCTCTCACTCTCTCTCTCCTCCTCCCTCCCTCTCTAAAAAAAATCTTTCTCTTTCTCTTTCTAAAAGAATAAAATAAAATGGGGGTGAAATGCCTTCATTGAGGGCTGTTGCAAGGAGGGCAACTGGAAACACCAGCTTAGAGGAAAGACTCAGAGAGGCAGAGGTGTTAGCCACAGCAGGAGTGTGGATTTTCTTCAGTAGGAATAGGGCTCTCCTAGTTATCCATCTAACTCCCTTGTTTTTCACATGAAAATTTCAAAGTCCACAAGAAGTTTTTCAGAGTGTTTTAGCCAGCACCCCAATTTCCTCCACCCGGGCAACTTCACATTCCAGCAGCCTTGCTGAAACTCTGGCTTTCCCGGTACTGGGGATGGAATCCCAGGCCTGTTGCTTGCTAGGCGAGCATTCTATCTCTAAGCTACATCTCCAGTTCTGGCCCTTTTCTATTTTATTTTGAGATGAGGTTTTGTTGAATTGCCCAGGCTGGCTTTGAGCTTGTAATCCTTCTGGCTCAGCATTCCGAGTCACTGAGGTCCTGCCTTTCAGTTTTGTTTATGGGCTCTTCTGTCTGACTGGTAGTTTTGCCTGATGAAAAGTCCCCAGCTCAGCAGCAGGAGGAGCCTGTAGTGGCCTAGGGCTCCTATGCCAGGAGGCAGTAGATGCCCAGGGCCCAGTCCTATGGATATCTCTACCTCTCCCCAGGTCTGTGTATCTTTAGCTTCCTTTTGCAGGTAGAAGATGCAACTTTAGGCCTCTGCTGGTCCCTGCCCTCCTGGCTTATGTCCTGTGCCCCACTGGTTCTCATTGCCCAAATTCATTTTGTTCCATAGACTTAACATGGCTTCTGGACATGGCTGAGACCTTATCTGTTAACTCTTTGTGCTTTAGAGACAGGCAGGTGTGTCTTCTATGACATTCCTACTCTTTGTTATGTTTGCCAAAAATTAGTTTTTTCATTTTATTTTGTCTTTAATTTTTTTTTTTGAGCAAGAAAAAGTATCAATTTTATTTATTTTTTCATCTAAACTTTGTTTCTCTGACACTTGATTGTGTGTATAATGCTGGGTTTCAAACCTGGGTCCTTGCGCATGCCAGGCAAAGTGCTCTAACCGCTGAGCAGCTGTTCCAGCCCCTTGTCTTTAAATTTTGATTGTCACCTTTTAGCAGATTTTTCATTTAAAAAGTGTATTTTTAAGCATTGGTCTTTGTAAGTGCATACATGATTTCCCCCTTGATTCAAGGGACAACTGTGCCAGGATGTGGCCCCAGCACCTACCACACAGGCGGCCTGTCCCTGCTCTGTCCCCAGGTGGACCACGCAGCAGCCGTGAAGGAGTATAGCCGGTCCTCAGCTGATCAGGAGGAGCCCCTGCCACATGAGCTACGGCCCTCTGCAGTGCTCAGCAGGACCATGGACTACCTGGTAACTCAGATCATGGACCAGAAGGAGGGCAGCCTACGGGACTGGTACGACTTCGTGTGGAACCGCACCCGGGGCATACGGAAGGTATCAGCTGCCTCGGGTCAGGAGACTAGGAAATACATGTGCATTCCAAAGACATACTGGAAAATCTACTTTTATTTAAACTGTTACAAAATCCTCTTAAAATGTGCTTCATGGGCTTGGTTTCAAGTTGAAAGGTATGAAATTCAGATGGTGATAACAGGATTTTCTCATAGTTGATTCTGTGCAGGGAAGTGTGTGTGCAGAGCATGTGTGAGTGTGAAAATGCATGTGTGTGTAATCCGCCGCCTCCCCCTTGGGCAGGACATCACGCAGCAGCATCTCTGTGACCCCCTGACGGTGTCCCTGATAGAGAAGTGCACCCGATTTCACATTCACTGTGCCCACTTCATGTGTGAGGAGCCTATGTCTTCCTTTGATGCCAAGATCAACAACGAGAATATGACCAAATGCCTACAGAGTCTGAAGGAGATGTACCAGGACCTGAGGAACAAGGGCATCTTCTGTGCCAGTGAGGCTGAGTTCCAGGGATATAACGTTCTACTCAATCTGAACAAGGGAGACATCCTCAGGTGAGTTTCTACATTCCAAGCTGGCCTATGATGTGTGAAAAGGCAAGGTTTAAATTCAAAAAGAGCCTTTAAGATTGGCAGTTGCTGACAGTGCTGAATTCTCTCTGCTAGGGAAAGCTGAGTGAGAGCACAAGATTTGGGTCTGGCTGCCAGCCGCTGAGCTGAGCTGGGAGCACAGCAGCGTGTGCATGCACTGTGCCACCACATCTCACACAGAGGCACATGCTTGCTCCAGAGAACGGTTTCTCCCCTTTGTGAGAACATGAGGGCGGGAGCCTCCTGGTTAGACAGGTAGTGAGCAGGACAGGGAAGCCAGTGTGTCCTGGAAGAGTTGTTAGCAATTTGCTTTTTCCAGGTAGTTTTGTCAAAGGTGTAAGAAAATGAGAGGAAAACACTGGAAACAAAATGGTAAGGATAAGGTGTTAAGAATGGAGAAATTTAAAACCCTGGTTTGATACGTAAGTAGACCTTCATGTAATAAGTACGCTAGAGTAACTCTGGGCCAAGTTTGTTGGTAAACCAAACTCAGTGGTGGCTATTGTCCCCCTTCAGTTCCAGGATTCCCATATTTATGCTGAAATTCTTTTTTAGCTTAGTATTTTCTAAAACATTTAGATATGTGATTGGTTATGAGTTAAAATCAAGCCTTGCAGATAAGCTGGCTACGGAAAATGGCTATCCTGTCTTTTCGTATGTGAAGTCATTTGTTTCCATCTTCAATGGTTCAGTCAAATTTATTTCAGAAAATAACAGACTTTGCTGTTATGCTGCTGGCAGTCAGCATTACTTTAAAGATAATTTTTTGATGAATGATTCCTAAATTATTGCTTTTGAGTTAGTTTATCTTTGTTTTAAAGAAAATCTTTGTTGATCCAGATCCCAAGTGGTAGATTTAACATTAGGAAACCTAATTCAGTGGCGTGTCACCACTGGGACCCTCTCTCTCAGTATTGTTGAAATCTAGTTATTTGTAAGATTTATCTTTCTGGAAATATTATTTAATTAAGAACAGCACTGTGAACATTTTGTCTCCCTAACAGAGAAGTACAGCAATTTCACCCTGACGTTAGAAACTCCCCTGAGGTGGATTTCGCCGTCCAGGCTTTTGCTGCCCTGAACAGTAATAATTTTGTGAGATTTTTCAAACTGGTCCAGTCAGCTTCCTATCTGAATGCGTGTCTGTTGCACTGTTATTTCAATCAGGTGAGTAGAATGGCTTGTAGCACAGGAAGGAAGAGGTTGTTAGCGTGGTGCTGAAGTGTCTCTCTGTTCTGGAGAACTTCCACCTCTTCTGGAACCTGCCTCAGCCTATGAGACATTTGCAGTGGCTCCTTGGCTTGGCTACCAGGAGAGGAGTAAACTGCAAATGTTTACTGGGGCTCAGATAAGAGAAATCTGGAGCATGGTAGCCAGGTTCAGCACTGTCATTGTTCATGCAGAGGTCCTATATCACATGCACAAAATCCCTAATCTTAACATTCTCAGCATCGTTAATCTCCGTTTTGGGGGTGAAGCTGCTGCTGAATTCATTCTAGTAATAAGTATGTAAGTACCTGCTCTTGGCTCTGTCCTGTGCTGAGCAATGGACTTACAAAGGCATTTTCGAAGACCAGCCTCCTACTTGGAGTTTTACAGAAATTCTTGATCTTAGAACCTCCAGTTAGTTTCTTAATTCTAGCCCCATGAGGACTCTCGGGGACGCCAGTAGAACATCCTCCTGGGCCCCCCCACATATTGGCATGGTGAGCTGTGACCAGTACCATTGCCCAGGTCCTAGAGCACACCCTCTGATCTTGCATACAGCACACTGCCCCTCAGCTGCAGAGTGTGAGGGTCCCACCTGGTACCTGCTTCAAGGGGAATAGGCTGCCTGGGAGATGACAGGACCTGCGGTTCTGCCTGTGAGTCCAGGTCATTTCTCTTTGGTCACACACCAAGTCCTCTGGTGAACAGTGAATAATCTCACAGTTATAGCCCAGGCAGAGTCATTTGCAAGTTTGCTCACTGTTGTTAGATCTGACGATCTGCAGCCTAACAAGTTATGAAACAAATGAAAAGGTTTCTAATAACACACCACTTGAGGAGCGCTGTATGGTTGGTTGTTAATAAAAAATCCTAGTTAATAACATTTTTAAAAATATTCATTGTTTTTGGAATGCTGGCCATTTTCAATAACTTGAAACCAAAGAGAAACTTGATTTTCTTTTGAAGAACAGTCTTTTCACTAGTGGTGGCCCTGTGCGTTTGTCTCCTTGCCCTCCTTGCTCAGCTCCCACCCTCCTAGTGGCCCCTCACCTCAGGGTCTTTGCTCTTGCTCTTCTTGCTGCAATCTTGTGCCTCACAGAGCCTCAGGGCCCTTGTGTTCTCGTTTCCCCATGGCTAGGTTGTGGCTACCACCTCTGCAGGGCTCCCACTCACCCTTTGGGCTCCTACGCCCTGCTGCTGCCTTTTTTCCCTATTGCACTTCATTACCACTAAGTGTCTTGTCTTGTTTGCAGTTATTTTCTTTCTTTCTTTCTTTTTTCTTAAGAGAGAAGGAGAGAGAGAGAATCAACTTTATTTAGTTTTTCATGCGGTTTTCGTTGCTCTGACACTTTGTTGTGTACGTGGTGCTGGGGTTCAAACCTGCATCCTCACGTATGCCAGGGAAGTGCTGTAACCCCTGAGCCACTGCTCCAGCCCCTGCAGTCATTTTCTTTAGCATTCACCTCTCCCCTAGCAGGCCAGCCTTGCAGGGATGGGGATCTTGCTCCCTGCTGTGTTCTGAGTGTGAAAGAGCAGTGCCAGGTCTGCAGGGAGCACTGGATGAGCACTGAGTGAATCAACACACAGGTAGGACACTCACAGAAGGCACCTGGAAGCCCAGCCTCCCAGCAGTGTTTGCTATATTTCCATGTTTTTCTCTTGTCTTCCTTCTTTAAGGTGCTTGTTGTAATGCCCTGAAACAACACTGTCTCCAGTGGGTAGACTTGCTTTCACATCCTGCATTCCATGGGCTCCAAGCTTTTGGTTGAGTGGATGCTGCAGTATATTTTCATGCCCTTGTTGATGGACAGCTTGTTCCCTAGTTTTTCTCATGAATGGTACCTTCATGGCCGTCTTTTCCTTTGGGACTGTTTGGTTAGTGCACATTCTTATGCATGTTCCACTGAGCAGACAGCCTGTGCTTTCTGAGCTTGCAGTCTATAATTGCCAAGCTTCCTTTGGAAGGGACTTGGCTGCAGCAGGAGCCCCTGTCCCCTGGGCTGCTATCTGGTCAAGAGGGGCTGATTATTGCCTTAGTCTGACTGGGCTTCTTGCTTTGAGATGCAGTGATCTGGCTTCTGCTTTCAGATCCGCAAGGATGCACTCCGGGCGCTCAATGTTGCATACACCGTGAGCACACAGCGTTCCACCGTCTTCCCCCTCGATGGTGTGGTGCGCATGCTGCTGTTCCAAGACTGCGAGGAGGCTACAGATTTCCTCAACTGTCATGGCCTCACGGTTTCTGATGGGTAAGGGTCGAGACTGGAATTGTGGGCTTTTCTCCCATTCCCTTTTTCTTTTTAAGTTTTAGCAAAGAGCTGTAAAAGTGCCAGTTGCTTGCCGTGTCCTGGAGAAGGCATGTTCCAATTGCTACCTGCCTGATGTGCAGCTGGGAAATATTCCCAAAGTCACATGCTGTTTGTTGGCAGATTGGGGTTCAGACCAAGTTGTGACTCTAAAATCAGTGCTTTTCATGAGTTACCAGAGAGTCCAAAGATAAAGGTTTGCTATTCAGTTCCTTAAGATTGCTTTTGCTGGAGCTGGAGCAGTGCTCAGCGGTTGGAGTGCTAGCCTGGGATGCTCAAGGACCTTGGTTCAAACCCCAGCACCATGTATACAACTAAGTGTTGAAGAAACAAAGGCCAGATGAAAAAATAAGTAAAATGAATTCTCGCTCTCTCAAAAAAATAAAAAACAAAACAAAACATTCCCTTTGCTGACCTATGAGTGACCGTAGCCCACTTAAGATTGGTTGAGATGGAGATAGCAATAGGTGGGCAGCGAGGCTGGCGTGTTCTCTACCTTCCAGTCATTGTTTTGAGACCACAATGGAAGGCACTGATCCTGTTACGGCAAGTGGTCATGGTACTCAACACCCCCCGTGTTGGGTTTCTCCAACCCCTTTCACCAGGCCTGTCCTCATGGAAACAGGCAGCTTTGAATAAGCAGAACATGTAGGTGTGTGTTATTCTGTGTGGTTGTTAACGTGCTAGGCCAAGTAGTTACACAGGCTGGCAGCAGTGGTTACTGGGGTCTGTGTCTTCCTTTCTTGTGCATCTGGCCTTGGGGGACAAAGGACAAGGTTTGGGTTTCTGGTATGGCATCTAGACTTGGAAAGGTGAAGCTGCCATCTTCCCTGGTTGATGCCTCTCTGTGGGTTCTCTGTGGTCTGGGTAGCTGTGTTGAGCTGAACAGGTCTGCATTCCTGGAACCAGAGGGATTATCTAAGGCCAGGAAGTCAGTGTTTATTACCAGGAAGCTGACGGTGTCTGTTGGGGAAGTCGTCAATGGGGGACCATTGCCCCCAATTCCTCGTCACACACCCGTGTGCAGCTTCAATGCCCAGAACAAGTACGTTGGGGAGAGCCTGGCCACAGAGCTGCCCATCAGCACTCCGAGACCCACCTTGGATACATCAGGTGAGTGATGCTGCCGACTTCCTCTAGGAGGCCTCTTCACAGCCAGAGGATTGGCCTCAGTGTGGTGCTCACCTGCAGCCCTCTTCTGGGTTCGTGGCACTACAGTGCTGTTTTGTGCTTAAAGCAGTGGACCCTCAGGAGGGTCCTGTGGGTGTTCTTAGGGAGGGCAGGCCAGGCCTTGGGTCCGTGTGGCTGTGTCTGCGTGGAGATGATGGTGCACCTGGTGCTATTACTGTGCATCTGAAGCATCATGTTTTCTCATGTCCTTTCTTCCAGTTGATGGGAGAGGAGAAGAATGTGGAGCAGAGCAGGAAGCACCCCCACAGGGTCTCCTCCCGCAGTCTCTTCCAGCCCCAGCACCCTCACCTGTGTCTCTGCCTCAAGCCCCTCTACCAACCCCAACTGTGGCACCCAGTCTCTTCCAGCCCTCCGTGCAGCCGTCCGTGCAGCCCGAGCAGCTGCCTCCAAAGCCTGCACCTGTGTACTCTGATGCGGTAGGGAATCTTCTAGGTCAGGGTTCTGTGTGCAAACATCCTCAGCCCCCACTGCCCTGTGTCAGGGTGCTATGGCCTCATGTGGCAGAGCTGAGCCTGACAGCCCCACGCTCATGTTCACGTCCCAGCTTTATGATGGTAGTCAGAGCTATCCTTCAGTGCTTCCCACCAGAGCACTGACCTGAGCCCCTACGTGTGTGGTCTGACTGAAGTCAGCACCTGCTTATTCGAGATGGCCAGTGCACAGGCTGACCTGCACCTGTGGGATCATGATAGTGCCATGTGTCCGTGGACAGGGAGTGTATGAGGTGCTGAGTAGGGCCTGTGCACCCTATAGGTGTGAGACTTGAAAGTGTCATCCTGGCTGCTCAGGAATAGGCGCTATGCACTAACCACATGAGGGGTGGGGATGGGGGACAGAGAGAGTAGATAGACAGGAGCACATTTGGGGCCATCTGCAGGGCGGTCATCCAGCAGGCCTGCCCTGGCTCCTTCCTTGGGAAGGCACATTGCTGCTCCTTGGAGACCTCTTCTGAAGCAGCATGGCTGATCCCATGTTAGGGGTCATAGGCTTTGTCAGTGGATGCCTTCAGAGTGTGTCCAATGACTCGGTCTCACGCAGGATTTCTGCCTTGGGTGGGAAGCTCCATTTGGCCCTTATGCTGGTCTCTCCCTAGGACCTGGCACAAGTGGTGGATGAACTCATCCAGGAGGCTCTGCAGAGGGATTGTGAGGAGGTGGGCACGGCTGGGGCAGCCTATGCAGCTGCAGCTCTGGGGTGAGTGGCATACGGTGGTCAGCCTCCCCTGTTGTGCAGCCGTCTGCTCCCTGGGGGCTGCCTATCTCTCTTCGCACAGCTGGTCTCATTCTTCCATGAGATCTGGTTGTGTAGGCTCACTGCTCGTGGTGATAGTTTCAGGGATTTCTGCACCTTCTGCTTCAGGCAGGTGTGGTTTCTTAGGTCCCTGCCCTGCATTTCTCATTAGCATATCTTTTCATTTGCTCATGCTTTTTTTTTTGTATTTTAAATTTTTTTTTTAGTTTTCTTGTGGCTTTTGTTGCTCCAACACTTCGTGGCGGCGTATGTGGACACAGGTTTGGTCCTTGCTTATGCCAGGCAAGTGCCGTAACCACCAAGCCACCACTCCTGCCCCTGCTTATTCTTTTTCAGCATCAGTTTATTGAAGTTTTTAAATTTTAAACCTATTTTTCTTTTTCTTTTTCTTTCGTTCGTTCGTTCTTTTTTTTTTCTTGTACCAGGGATTGAACCTAGAGGCGCTTAACCACTGAGCCACATCCCCGGCTCTTTTTATATTAACCAGGGTCTCACTAAGTTGCTGAGGCTTATTTGAATTTTGGATTCTCCTGTCTTAACTTCCTGAGTCACTGGGATTACAGGCATGAGCCACCATGCCTGGCTAAACCTATTTTTCTTTTTTTGGGTACCGGGGATTGAACCCAGGGGCGCTTAACCACTGAGCTACATCCTCAGCCCTTTGTGTATTTTTTTATTTTGAGACAGGGTCTCACTAAATTACTAAGGGCCTTGCTAAGTTGCTGAGACTGGCCTTTGAACTTGTAATCCTCCTGTCAGCCTCCCAAGCTATATGTGCCATTGCACCTGGCTTAATATTCAGTTTTCTAATCCATAAACATGGGTTGTTTATTTAGGTTACCCTTAATTTCTTTCAGCAGTGGGTTTTTTTTTTTTTCCAGTATGGATGTGATTTTTTATTTTTTATTAAGAAGTTGAATTGCTGTGTAATCATAAATGTGCGTAAAGTAACAATGTGCTATGCATTTGATCCTAAACCATAGTTTTACTCCCACATTGTCCACGTTCCAGTCTCTTTGATTCGTCTATATTACACTCTATAACAGATATAAATGTCCATATTTATACATCTATCTACATGGATATATATATGATTGTGAATTTTCCAAAATTAAATGATTGCGTAAGTATTATTTGACTTCTCAGGGGGGTAAAAAGTATGGTAGTTTCCCTAGATCCCTCCCTGTCTTCCCTCTCTTTCTCATCCCCCTGCTTCCCCCTACCCCATGTCTGTGGTTCACCTAGATTATGTGTTGCTCATTCCTTTGCTGGGTCTAATACATGGTTTGACAACCTTTCACCCAAGCCTGGGTCTTGCTCTATCTCCACAAATGAGAGAAAGCATTCGGCCCTTGACTCTCTGAGTTTGGCTAACTTTGCTCAGAATGATTTCTTCCATTGCCATTCGTTTACCTTCAAAGGCTGCAATATCATTGTTTCTAATAGCTGAGTAGAACTCCATTGTGTAAATATGTATATATACACACAAGAGCTTTTTGATCCATTCATCTAGTGAGAGGCATCTGGGTTAATTCCACGACTTAGCTATTGTAAATTGAGCTGCTATGAACATTGATTTTGCTGCATCACTGTAATGTTCAGCAGTGTTTTAAGTTTTCAGTGTACAAGCCTTTACCTCCTAGGTGAATTTATTCCTGATTATTATTTTTATGCTATTCATAAAAATGGAATATTTTTATAATTCCATTTAAGGTTATTTATTGCTTGTGTATAGAAATACTGTTGATTTTTGTATGCTGATTTTGTTTTTTAGTGTTGTTATCAAACCAGGGGCCTTGCATATGCCAGGCAAATGCTCTTCTGAGCTGACTCCTGTCCACTGTATTGGTTTTATCCTCCACCCTTACTGAGCTTGTTTATTAAGATTCTTAGGATTTTCTGTATATAAGATCATGTCATGTGTGAAGGGATATAGTTCATTTCTTTTCTAATTTTGATGCTGCTTATTTTTTCTTATCTAATTGCTCTGGCTATAACTTCAGTAATGTGTTGAGTAGAAGTGAAAAAAGCGGGCATCCTTGTCTTGTTTCTGATCTGAGGGGAAGGCCTTTCAGGCTTTCACCACTGAGTAAATTTCATGAATGGCTTGAGACGGTTACTTC
Organism: Aplodontia rufa; assembly: GCA_004027875.1. Taxonomy (NCBI): domain Eukaryota; kingdom Metazoa; phylum Chordata; class Mammalia; order Rodentia; family Aplodontiidae; genus Aplodontia; species Aplodontia rufa. Next base: position 62,492 of record PVKS010001191.1, read on the forward strand.
TGTCCTAGTTTACTGAATGTTTTATCATGAAATACTGCTGAATTTTGCTCGATGCTATTTCTGTATTAATCGAGATGATCATGAGTGTGCTGTGTTTTGACTTCTTCACTAAATGTTGGATGTATTACATTGATTTGTTTTCATAGGTTAGATTATCCTTGCACTCCAGGAACAATCCTACTTGATGACAGTGTATGATGACTTAACTTTTCCTTAGTTTGAGTTCTCTCCACTTTGCTCTGTTCAGTGTTTCTAATGCTGCCATGGAGGATCTGTTGACAGTTACGACCACAGGCCTTTTGAGGCATGTTGCTGCTGAAGAAGTGACTAAGGAAAGGGAGCGAAGGGAGGAGGAGAAGAGGCGGGCTGAAGAGGAAAGGTATGTGTGTCTTGTCCCTGCAGGAGGATATAGGGGTCAGGGTGTGTACACAGGAGGGAAATGGCCCTGGCCCCTAATGTTGATACTGTTGTCCGGCATGCTGCCTTCAGAACTCTCTCATGCTTTGTCCCAGGGAGTAGGCGGGGATCCCCTGACCAGACCAGCCTTTTGAGCAGTGCCCTTTCCCTCAGCAGGACAAGTAGAGGAGAGGGCTGGAGTCGAGGTGGCCTGCTGACTTAGGCAGGAGCGCTCGTTGCCATCTGCAAAATCAAGGAGTAAAATATCATTTTTTAATTTTTAATTTTTTGTAGTACTGAGGATTGAATCCTGGGCTGTACTCTGAGCTACACCCCCAGCCTTTTTTCTTATATGGTGCCCAGGTAGCCTTGAACTTGTGATCCTCCAGTTTTAGCCTTCTAAGTAGCTGGGATTATAGGCATATGCCAGTGTCCCTGGCACTTATTTTCATTGTCAAGCATTACTCTTCTGCTTTTTTCTTTTATCCATAGGTTGAAACAAGAGAGAGAGCTGGTGTTAACTCACTTGAGCCAGAGCTTGGCTGCAGAGCTCACAGAACTCATGGTGACAGAGTGTGTGTGGGAAACTTGCTCCCAGGAGTTAAAGTGAGTGAAGTGCTGGTGTGCTACAGTGCTGGAGGGAGGGAGGAGGGTTAGAAGGTACTGTGACCAGGCTGGCACAGTTCAGGGTAGCAGATTTGCACCTGCATTTGAAATAGAGCCCATCTTTTGGCTAGCAAGTGGTGGCATGCCGATTCTGTACTTCAGGGCACACAGGCAGGGAGGGCCTCACCTCTGTCTCTTACTGGGCTCTGCACTGGAGGCATGGGGACATGTCTGCCAGCAGATTCACTGGTGTAGTCTTCTGCACACCAGCTTGTGTATGTCATTCAGTAGGCGACTCTTCCCTTGCTTAATGTGTTAGAAGGTATCTCTGGTCACTTAAGAATGTTAGTTGGTTTGTTGCCACGTTTCGGGCTAGAAAGAGGTTCCAGCTGTGAATGGAGATCTGTCTTTATGCTTAAACTTCCATGACACAGCTTGGGGGACATGGACCACTTGTTGTATATCATAGCTCCCAGTGCACGTGGGAATTCATCCTGTAGGCACTGTACTTTTTAATTGTATTTTTAAAATTTATTTATCTTGGTACTAGGCATTGAACCTAGAGCAGAAATGCTCTACCCCTGAGCTATAACCACAGCCCTTTTATTATTTTTTATTTTGAGACACAGAAGTTGCTGAGGCTGGCCTTGAATTTATGATCCTCCTGCCTCAGCCTCCCAAGGTGCAGGGATTACAGGAGTGTGCCACCATACCTAGCAGCTGGCAGTGTATTTTTAGATAGTGTGTGCCTCCATCAGTCATAGTTGGGAGCCTATTTCTGGTTACCATAAGGAAGAGACCCCACGAATGATGGCAGTATGTCTGCTATGAACCCCACAAAGAGTGTTAGGCAACAGGTTAAACCCAGGGCTTGCTGTGCTGTAGAGACAGTGTCCTGCAGTTCCAGAAGGCTTGGAGTAGAGATCAGCCCCAGGTTGTCTTCAAAAGTCCTGAAGGATGAGCCATTGGAAATGTGTCTTGCTTGTCCAAGCTACTTTGATTTTGTGACTGTTTCATGTAGTCCTCTCTGCTCTCTTGTTTGACAGAATTTTGCTATAAAAATTTCTTTGTGAGATACTGTTTTATCAGAGGCCACCAATGGTCATTTAACTGTTTTGTTAGGATAAATGTTTCTTTTGTTTTCCTTTATTTATTTATTTATTTTTAAAATTTTAATGGAGATGGGTTGTCAATGTTGTCCAGACTGTTCTTTAGCTCCTGGGCTCAAGTGATTTTCCTGCCTCCACATTGCCAATGCTGGGATCACAGGTGTGTGCCATCATATCTAGCTGGGCTAAATGGTTCCCCTTCCCTTTTCTTTTCTTTCTTTTTCTTTTTCTTTTTTTCCCCCCCAGTATAGGAGAGTGCATTCAGGATCGATTTACTACTGAACTACATCCCAGCCTTTTTTTTTTTTTTTTTTGGAGACTAGGTCTTGCTAAGTTGCCCACGTTGGCCTCAAACTTGTGATCCTCCTGCTTCAGGTGTCCTGAGCCACTGTGAATAAAGTCATGCACTACTACTGTGCCTGGCTTGAAGATTCATTTCTTGGCTGTCACAGTGTTCCCATTGTACCTGTGCTCTAGCAGGTTTTTTTTTTTTTTTTTAAAGAGAAAGGGACATTATGCATGTGATCATGAATATGTGGCAATGATTCCTTCCTTTATGTATGACTATGTTGAACAAATAAAAAGAGAGAGAAAGGGACAGTGAGAGAGAGGGAGAAAGAGAATCAGTTTTTTTCAGTTTTTCATGTGGACTTCTTTGCTGTGATACTTTGTTGTGTATGTGTGCTGGGGTTTGAACTTGCATCCTCATGCATGTCAGGCAAGCACTGTAACCTCTGAGCCATCATTCCAGCCCACCCTGTTCCACTTTTATTCTTCTTTCCCCTCTTTCCAGGTGTTTATATTTTTAAGTGAAAGAGTGTCACTTAAATCAAGTTTCTCTTGCAGTGGAGACGTAATAACATTTCCACTTGAAGGACACAGATTCTTGCACTTTAAGCGTCAGTCATTAGGGTGTGGTCTTGGTGCAGGGTCTTCACACTGACTGCCCCGTTTCCTAGGAATGCAGTGGAGACAGATCAGAGGGTTCGTGTGGCCCGTTGTTGTGAGGATGTCTGTACCCACCTGGTGGACTTGTTTCTTGCTGAAGAAATTTTTCAGACTGCTAAGGAGATGCTCCAGGAACTTCAGTGCTTTTGCAAGTATCTACAGCGGTGAGTCCTGTGTTCCTGCAAATAAAATCCACATACCGGGGAGTCTTTAAAAGTTCAGCATGCATTAGGTTTCAGTTCCTTTAGTCATAAATGTCTGTAATGGACTGTACTTGGATCATACCATCAGAAACAATTGGCTACACGTGCTTACACATACGTGCAGCACATTCCTAAACAATATAAACCAAGGGGGTAAGTAAGGAATCAGGCTGAAGGGGTGGCTGTTTTGTGTTTCAGCTAATATTCTTAGGGTGCTTGCTGTTTACCTGGTACACTAGACACAGGGAAGTGCCTGTGAATGGATTAAGCAGATCATGGCTGCATGCACAAACATGAGTGAATTTTCAAAACATAAACAGAGGTGTTCCTTACCTCATGTGGGAAAATACTGGAAGTTGAAAATACATTGAATAGGCCTCATCCAATCAGTGTCAGAGGGGACCAACGGAGGACACTGGCTGTTCACCCTTGTGGTGTTCTAGCTGGCTGGGAGCGGCAGCTCGCCATACAGTACTGATACCATATCAGCAGCCTAGCAGATCAGGATTTGAAGTTGGGTTTCTACTGAACTCTGTACTGTTTCTGTACTGTCATAGAAGAAAATTGTAATTTGAATCATTAAGTTTGAGACAGTTGTGGGGAGAAAAAAGCAATTCACAGAGAAAGTCATACATACAAATGGTGTATATTCAAGCTAAGGAGAGTGCTTTGAATTTATACATAACCCTAAAGAAAAGAAGGAAAAGCAGGAGCGGGTGCTGGTCATAGCCGCAGCTTCCCATCAGGCTAGAAGTATGTGAGTGTTTGCCTTGTCTTTATGCTAGGCCTTTATGGGCATGTGTGCAGTATGTTGATTCCTCTCATGATGAACTTGAGCTTCAGCTTGTGTTGCAGTCCCAGCAGTGTAAATGGAAACAAGGGAGGAGGGAGCCTCCCTTCAGACAGACCTTAGTCAATCAGATGCAGCTGCCTGTGTGGCCGTCTTGTTCCCCTTTTGCAGCTGTCAGTCAGCAGAGCCTCTTCTCCCTCTTCACTGCTGTGCTTTGAGTCTGTCTTTACTCTGCTTGGGGGCCTGGCTGTGGCAACAGTCAAGCTCTCCCTGTTCCTGTGCAGTGCTGTCTCTGCAGTGCATTACACGTGACCTTGGCTCCCTGCTGGCAGACTCTCATGTGCCTCTCTTGTGACCGAACACCAGCATTTCCTGCCTCCACATGGGTGCAGGCAGTCCTGTCAATGGTGCTTGCTGGGTTGGATTCGTGTCCATGTAGCCAATCAGCCTTCAGAGGTGGTTCAGTTTTCAGCTCTTGAACTCAGTAGTTTCAGTGCTCTTTTTTTTTTTTTTTTTTGGTATCATACCTATATATATTTTTTTAATCTTCAAGGTTTACTGCTTTTATTTACTTATATATTTAGACAAGGACAACATTTGAGTTGGTCATACTTTTCTCTTCATAGAACATGTTCAGCAGTCATGCAGAATATCTCTTACATTCTCCTTATTGATTTATGTCCTTTTCTTCCTGTTCTCCACTTTCATTGTCCCCCATTCTTTGTAGATAACTCAAGGCTGCTTCATATAGAGTCTTTTTTTTTTCATATAAAGTCTTGAATTCATACTTAGCTTTTAAGAATAAGAATTTTTGCATACATATTTACTATGAATTTATGTGATTATTAATTTACAAAAAATAGCAATCCTATAGATTTTATTTTTTTCTCTAATGATTTTACTCATCACTACTTTTTGGTACCTACATAAACTATTGTGAATATGTAGGTTGCTATTTCTAACTTTTCTCATTGTTTATTTCTACTCCATTATATTTCTTCCTTAGAAATTGAGATTGCTTCTGATAACATGATACCGTATGACTGCATATTAAATGCTATTATGCACATTTAATTTGATATAGTGCTAAACTGACTTCAGGAATGAATGCATGAACCAACTTTTTCCTATAGTGCATGGAGAATTTGATTACTTGTTCTTCCCACTAATATTTTCATTACATTAGCAAATGTTATAATTTGATATTGTAATCAAATAAATACAAATTGGCTATTTGTAGTCAAATATTCAATGTTTGGTTAATAATAGCAGTCAATATGATCCAAAATTCTCTCTTTCTCTCTTTATATTTTTATTAGTGCATTGTAGTTTTACATAATTATGGGATTAGTTGTCACATATTCCTAGATGCACACAAATCAGCAATACAATTTGTTCAATATCTGCCCCCTACATCCCTCTACCTTCCCGTTCCCATCCCCTGATCCCTTTTCTTTCTTCTGGGTTCGATATTGTTCCTAAAAACCCCCGACAGTGACATAATTCTTCATACCTACATTTTAATTCTCATTCATTTCTTAGTTCAAGGACTGTTGCTGGAAAAGACCCAGAACCATGTTTCTCCATTTTATAGTGCTGAACTGTGTTTGCCTTTGTCCCAGGAAGCTGGCCTCGAATATACCCACTGATGGTGTGTTGGTATGTCCTTTAGGTGCCTCGAATATACCCAGTGATGGTGTGTTGGTATGTTCTTCAGGTGGAGGGAAGCTGTTACAGCCCGGAAGAAACTAAGGCGCCAGATGCGAGCCTTCCCTGCAGCACCCTGCTGTGTGGACGTGAATGACCGGCTGCGGGCCCTGGCACCCAGTGCAGAGTGCCCCATTGCTGAGGAGAACTTGGCTAAGGGCCTCTTGGACCTGGGCCATGCAGGGAAAGTGGGCATCTCATGCACCAGGTCAGTGCCCAGCTATGATTCACCAGAGCTGGATTGACCTGTGCCTTTGAGAGTGAAGATAGGTGCACTCAGGAAATGAGGATGGGCAGGAGACTGCACATCTGAGGCATCAGTCCTACAGTTAGGAACTGCTAATAGGAAGCAGGGCTCTGATTTCACACTGCTTTCACCTTGACAGACTCAGGTTTGGTGACTGCCTGACTCAGAATCACCTGTTTTTCTCTTTTCCTAGTCTAAGTACTTAATCCATGTCCATCATATTGGTAGAGGCAGACACCATGTGGGCCTCGGGTTTTACCCACCTGTTCACCTTCTTGCTGTGCCTCGTTGACATTCCGTTTTCTGCTGCCGCAGAACCTTAGCAGCTCAACCCACCTGCTGGCACTCCTGTTTCCCTGACCATGTCCAGTTCCTGGGGTCCAGACTGTCCAACTGTAGCCATGCTGCGCTTGGCTTCTCATCAGACCCAGTGTCAGTGTCATTCTTGAGAGTGGCTGTCAGGGGCACCCTGCCTCTCTGGCTCATCAAACTCTGCAGGCCATCTCTGAATCTGCAGATGTTTTGGGGCTTTCATAGTCTGCTTATGGAGCATTGCTGTGAGGCCAGGAACTGGGTACTTTCTCTGACCCCTGCCTGCCTTTGAGTCACAGCTTCTTGTGACTCCTTGGTCCTCCACCCCCCAGCTGCCCTTCTCAGCCTTGGCCTCCTCTGACACCCCCACCAGCTCCCTCAACCTAGCTGCTGCCCTCTGGCTGGTGCCCTGTCCCCATCCTTCACACTGACAGCTGCCCTGGTGCATCTCTAGCTGGGCCCTCTTCCCTGTACTCCAGACTGTTTCACAGCTTGGCCTCTGAGTCTGGTCTTCCTCAGACTGCCCTTTCCTGCTCCCAAGTGGCCATCCTATGAGGTCACAAACCTGGGCTTGCATTCTTCTCTCACACCTGCCTGCCTAGAGCTGAACCTTGAGAGCACACCCTGAGGGCCTAGCCAGGTCTCTGTCTTTGCCAGCACTTCTGCCTGGATTGTGTTTGTAGCAGAGTCCTCTGCCCACCAAGATAGGCTCCTCTGTCATCGCAGTCAGGTTGTCTCTCCTCTTGTTCATCCATGTGCTGCACTGTGGACTGAACCCCTTCTCCTTGCCCCACCCTCCACTGTTCTCTCCAAAGACGCCAGCCCCAGTGTGGCATGAAGTGGCCATTCCCTTTTCTACGATATATTAGAAACAATCACATTGGCTGCCCTCTGTCTGTCAGCCCTTTGCTCACATTTCCATCTGTCCATTAGAGTGAGATGACAGCATGTACCATAGGTGTCCATGGCACTAACATGTCCTGCTAGCCACACCAGTCGCTACAGAGGCTGTTATGTCCTGTGAGAGTGTGTTCAAGAAGAGGACTTTTGTCTCTCCATTGCTGAGTCTCCCTCCACCAGCTTACAGTAGACACTTAATGGATATTTGTGGAATGAAGGGGTCATCTGACTAACCTGTATATCAGAAGACATTTCTCAGTCATCATCATAGTATTCCCCACCAGGAGACATAGCCAATTGCTTTCTGTTGAGAAATACCAGTAAATACTGTTATGTCCCTTGCATGGCATGAGCCACCCTCTCTCAGACATGTTGTCATTCTCTTTTGTTGTAGGTTGAGGCGGCTCAGAAACAAGACAGCTCACCGAATGAAGGTTCAGCATTTCCACCAGCAGCTGATGAGGTCTGTTGGCCCTGTCATGCGTGCTGCTTCTGTGTGGGCAAGTACATGGGCTCACCCACTGTGCTGTCCTTTCCAGCAATGCTGCGTGGGCACCTCTCGACCTGTCGTCCCTTGTGGCTGAGCACCTCCCTGCAAGGCGGGAGCGAGTGTTCTGGAAGCTGGTATTGGTGCTGCCTGATGGAGAAGAGCAGTCCCCAGGGAGTCCTGGCAGGTCTGGCAGGGTTATGAACGCTGGTGGTGTGGCCCCTCCCTGAGGGTATTGGGCAGGCAGAGCTTTGAGCCTTGTGTGGTGGGAACCTGGAGCATAGGCTTACGTTCTAATACTTGAACTTGGAGTATGTTTTGCTCGTGATTTGAAGTTGGTACTTTATATTTGATTATTTTAATTTTTATTCTACTTGGCAGTAGTCTTGGTCCAAAAGCAGTTAAGGGTTGGTTGTCATTTAAAGCTATGCTAAGGTGGGGAAGAAAGTTTATAGTTCATCTGCTATAGTTCTATTTTTTTCTTCAGGAAAAAAACTTTTGGCATTTTAAAAAAGAACCTAAAAAATATCACATTTCCTGTAACCAAATAGCTTCTAGAATTAAACCAAGTACAGAACTTGCTACTTTTCTTTCTTAATAGCTTTATTGAAATGTAATTCACATACCATAAACTTTGCGCATTTTAAGTATTGGTGTGCTTTAGGTGTTAAGTGATATCTAGTTATATTTACAACCAGCAACATTATTTTATTTTAGAACATTTCTTTTTGACCTAAGCAGAAGCCTTGAGTTCCCCAGCTCCTGTCAACTACTAATCTCTCTTCCTTGTCTATGGAGTTGCCTAATCTGGATATCTTATATAAATAGAATCACATGATATGTAGTTTTTTGTGACTGGCATCTTTCCCTAAGCATGTTTTCTAGGCTCATATACGATGCATATGTGAAAATACCATATTTTATTAGTTGATTGTTGTTTCCATTATTTGGCTATTATGAGTGAGACTGCTTTGAATATCCATGTACGTATTTGTGTGGACATGATCTGTATGTAGGAGAGGGCTCACTAGGCTGATGATAACTCTGTTGAAGTCTTTGAGCAACTGCCACTCTCTCCACAGCGGCTGCCCCACTTTACGCTCCCATCACAATGTGGTAGGCTTCAAGTCCTCCGAAAGCATCACTTTCAAGCAATTTATTATTATTAATCGAGATACATGCAGGCTAAGGAAAGAGGAAGTCATGATGTTTATCTCATAGGACAACTGAACAACGAAGAGTTGCAGCATATTAAAAACTACTTAAATGATGTATTTCATAAAACAGCTATTTCTGATTTGCTGAGTTCATTAGGAAATGTATACCACTTAGGAATTCTTCTTCTTTTTTTTTTTAAGAGAGGGAAAGAGTAAGGAAGAAAGAGAATAAATTTTATTTATTTTTCTACCTGGTTTTAGTTTTTCTGACAGTTAGTTGTATATGTGGTGCTGAGTTTTCTAACCCAGGTCCTCATGCATGTCAGGCAAGTGCTCTACCACTGAGCCACCACTCTAGCCCAGGAATATGAATATATGTATATATATTTTGTTGGGGGGTGGGTGGGCACCAGGGGCACTGAACCCACTGAGCTACATCCCCAGCCCTTTTTATGTTTTTATTTTGAGACAGGGTCTTGGGTCTCACTAAATTGCCCAGGGCCTCACCATGTTGCTGAGGCTGGCCTTGAACCTACAGTCCTCCTGCCTCAGCCTCCTGAGCTGCTGAGATTGATTATAGGCATGTGCAACCATGGCTGGCTCACTTAGGAATTCTTCAAGTTTCAGGCATGAGAAATGTGTTTCTGTAAAATGTATATTTCAGACTCCTGTGATGTTTTCTGTTGTTCAGAATCTTAGTGCTTCAGAATCTTAAATCACATTAGAATGAGCCATTTCTGTGAGTGTCCTCTCTTCCTGCCCAAATACAACCCTGGAGAGGTCCCAGCTCTGTTTTAAACGACACCCTGTTCAGTTCAGGTCAGCCTCACCACAAGATGTGGTGTCCATGGCCCTAGACTTGTATGATGTTTCTTCTTTTCTTGAGAATCTTTATAGTTCAAAGTTAGGTTCTTCTTCAAATGTTACTTTCTTTTATCTACAGAATTCTAGCAAATTGGCTAAAGGCCAAGTTCATGGGAGATGATGGCTCAGTGGGTGACACATGTTCTAAAGCTGGTGAGATCCAGACACTCACAGTGTTTAATGCACTCAGCAGCAAAGGAGATCAGACAGTTTCTGTCAACGTGTGTATAAAGGTGAGAATCCTTTGTGTACCTTCCTCCATGGTTTTGTTATTTTCACTCACTCCCAGGCATCATTGGAATTATATAAGTATTACTTGTTCTCTAAAGTGGTTTTGAAAGACTTTAGGAAGCTCAGAAGCAAGTGTAAATTCTGTCCTTCCTTGTGTCTTTTTTTTTTTCCTTTTTCATTTGGTGGTGCTAGGGATGGAACCCAGGGGCACTCCCATCACTGACCTACATCCCCACCTCTTCTTATTTTGAGCAGGGTCTAAGTTGCCCAATCTGGCCTCAAACTTGTGATCCTTCTGCCTTTGCCTCCCAAGTAGCAGAGATTGTAGCCACGTACCACCATGCATGGCCTTGTGTCTTTATTTTATTTTATTTTTTTGAGAGGGGAACAGTGAGAGAGAGAATCAGTTTTTTTAATTTAGTTTTTTATGTGTTCTTCATTGCTCCAACACTTCATTATGTACATCGTGCTGGGGTTTGAACCTGTGTATTTGTGCATGCCAGGCAAGTGCCATAACCACTGAGCCACTGCTCCAGTCCCCTTCCATGTGTCTTGATGCTATTCCATGGACACCTATATTTGGTGAGAGCCTCCAACCTGGAATCCAGTAGAGGAATGCATTAACCAGCTTTCTGTTACTGTATCAAGTCCCTGAGATAGTCAACTTATTAAGAGAAAAGGTTTTTTTTGGTTTACAGTTTGGAGATTTTAGCTCATGGTCAGTTGACTTTTGCTTTGAGCTTGTGGTGAGATAGTACATCACTGTGGGGGCAAGTGCTTGAGAAGCAAAAGACAGGTAGGGAGGAAGGGACTGGGTTCTGTCCTCTTCAAGGGCATGCCTCCAGCGACCTGAAGATCTTCCACTAGGCTGCCACTTCTTACAGGTTCCACCACCTCCCAGTTGCACCAAGCTGGGGTCCAAGCTTTTAGCACATGGGCCTTTGAGGGACATTCCAGATTCAGCTTATAGCAAGCAGTGAACCTTGTTTATCACCTACCTCTTTGAGAACATTCGATTTGGCCTAGGTGGTTTTTTTTTTTTTTTTTTTTTTTTTTTTAAAGAAAGGGGACAGTGAGAGAGAGAAAGAGAGAAGCAATCTTTATTTAGTTTTTCATGTGACCTTCATTCCTTGGACACTTTGTTATGTACGTGGTGCTGGGGTTTTTGAACGCGTGTACTTGCGCATGCCAGGCAAGTGCCGTAACTGCCAAGCCACCGCTTCAGCCCCTTGGCCTAGATTTTTATTGCAAACTTTAATTTGCGTTCTTTGTAGGTGTTTTATATACTGAACCTGAGTAGTTAGTTCCCTGGGAAATTTGGTTTAATGAGAACCTATTTTTCCTCATTAGATTCAACCCTACATAGCTGAGTTTTAGGTTTTAGCATACATACCCAAAAATTAAACCAGATGTATCCTTGTTTTATTTCCTTGGAAAGTAGTAGTGCAGGGCAGAAAACGTAGGATTCAGGATTGAGCAGATCAGGTGTCAGTGGCTTGCCACCCTGGCCAGCTCTGCATCTAGTTGTGGTACCTGACCTTACTCCTTCCATGATGAGGACTTGCTAGCCCATGTGCCTGGAGGAATGCTCACAGTGAGTTCAGTCTGCTCACTCTCTCCCCTTTGGGACTGACTCGGTGACCTGCAGGGCTCCCATTAAAATAGTTGTATCATCATCTCTGCCACTATAAAACAGATTGCCCACACACAGCAAGCGGTTTAAAATAACAAACATTTATTATCTCATGGCTTCTATGAGTCAAGAATCCAGACATGGCTTTGCTGGGGCCTGTGACTCTGGGTTTCTCCCAAGATGGAAATCAAGGTGCTGGCTTGCTTTATGGTCTTGTCTGGAAGCTTGACTGGGGGTACCCACTCCAAGCACTCTCACACTGGTTGTCAGGATTCACTTCTTGCAGGCTGTGGCCAGAGACTTTCTCTGCTTCCTGCACACTGGCTTCTCCATTAGGCCGCTCACAGTGTGGCCAAGACAGAAGTGCAAGTCTCTTCATGACCTTGTTCTAGAAGGCACATTCTCCTGCTTTCATTAGGTTCTCTCTGTTACAAGGGGGCACTGGGCCCAGCCCATGCTCTGGGCAGAGGACTATGCAAGGTGGAGACACGAGGAGTGGGACATGGGGGCCAGATTGGGGCCACACACACCAGGTGAGGACGGGCTCTTATCAGGTCCCCTCATCTTCCCAGAATAGCTACACCATCTCTATATTACCTCATCTGGTAGGGTCCCATTTTGATCCTTATGACTGCAGCCTTCTCAGAACCAGTAATGTTCTTCCTGTGACATTTATTTTTTCTGCAAGAAGTAGATACCTTCTTTCTTCACTTATATCGTTTTCTCTGAATCTTTTTAATTATTACTAGGTTGACTCTGCCTCTCAGGAGTTCCACATGTTCTGTCACCTGACCTGGTGCAGCCATACACTGGCTCTACCCTGGGCTGATAGCTTCTTCCAGGTTGGGTCTCTTCTGTGTTGGAGACTCCTGATACCTTTCCTGAGGCTGTCTGGCAATACCTGAGTGAAGCCCATAAAGATTGACCAGCAGTTTGGCAAGCCAGGCTTTTTTGAGGGGACTTCCAAACGTCTGGATCTGGAGATCTGGATCCTTGTTCTGTGGACTGTTTGGTTTCTCTGGAAAGAACTTGTCCCATTCTTCTCTTTGTAGCATCTTGTGCTCTTAGGATAGGACTGGGGGTGGCCACTGCGCCCCACAGCTGCCTGTTTGGCTTCCACTGCTACCCTAACCCATCTCATTGCTGCTCTGTAGAAACATGTCAGAATCCCTTGTCTGCTGCTGGCCTACCTTTCCCACTTTTTTTTTTTTGGATACCAGGGTACCAGGGATTGAACCTAGGGGCATTTTTTATTTTGTTTATTAAAGAGAGGGACAGAGAGAGAGAAAGAAAGAGAGAAATCACTTTTGTTTAGTTTTTCATATGGTCTTTGTTGCTCTGATACTTCATTGTGTATGTGGTGCTGGGATTTGAACTCTGGTCCTCACAAGCACTGTAACCACTGGGGCACCACTCCAGCCTCATGTTTGGTTTTTAAACATGAAGAATGAGAGGGGCTAGAGCTCAGCATTTACAGCACTTGCCTGGCATGCACAAGGACCTGGGTTTGAATCCTAGCACCATATGCAACTAAGTTTCAGAAAAACAAAAAGCTTGAATAAAATTGATTCATTCTTGTTCTCTTTCTCGCTTTCTCTCTCTCTCTCTTTAAAGAGAGGAACAGTAAGAAAATCAGTTTTCTTCAGTTTTTCATTTGGTTTTCATTTTTCTGAAACTTAGTTGTGTGTATAGTGCAATGGTTTAAATCCGAGTCCTCACTCATGCCAGGGCAAGTGCTGTACTGCTGAGCTACTACTCCAGTCCCCCAGCCCTTTTTAAAAAAAAATATTTTATTTCGATATGGGGTCTTGCTAATAAGTAGCTTAGGGACTCACTGAATTGCTGAGGCTGACTTTGAACTTGATCCTCCTGCCTCAGCCTCCCACACTGTTGGGATTCCAGGCATGGCCACTGTGCCCAGCTGCCTTTTCCACTTTGGTTTCATTGTTTTCCACCTGTTTAAGGTCCATTGTTAGGATAATAGTAATGTGGTCAAATAGCTCTTGCTGGAGGTTAAAATATCTGTTCACCTGGCTGTTTCTCGCACTTAATTAATGGTCTCCAAATGAAGGACTGGCTTGGTTGTAACCTAGGAGGCCTGTCCAGAGCATAGTGAGTGTTTGGTGCTTGGGGACCTCAGGCTGCACTTGGTGTGGGTCAGACCATTCACCACTAACTTGTCCCTGGGAGCATCCATACTAATGGTCTGGGTGCATTACAGGTGGCCTGTGGTACCCTCAGTGATGGTGCTCTTGATGCTGTGGAGACTCAGAAGGACCTGTTGGGAGCCAGTGGACTCATGCTGCTGCTTGCCCCCAAAGTGAAGAGTGAGGACGTGGCAGAGGAGGACGTGTACTGGCTGTCGGCCTTGTTGCAGCTCAAGCAGCTCCTGCAGGCCAAACCCTTTCAGCCTGCACTTCCACTGGTGGTCCTTGTGCCCAGCTCCGGAATGGACGATGTTGGGAAGGAAGTGGAGGATGGTTTGTGAAGGAAGTCCCTTATGAGCTAGCATTGCTTAATAAATGGGGTTAACCCCAGGTGTGAGCAAGGGCCAGCAGTGATGCTAGGAGCCACTGGCATCTCTTGAGCCCCACTGTATCTCTGTTCTGCAGGGTGGGATGGGGTCAGCACTGTGAGGCTAGCTGTGCAAGCTAGTACAGACATGTGCACCTGTCTTCTGTTTGTCTTAAAGGTCTGATGCTACAGGATTTGGTTTCCGCTAAGCTGATTTCAGATTATACTGTTACTGAGATCCCTGATTCTATTAACGATTTGCAAGGCACCATGAAGGTAAGGTTTTATTTTTTCTTTCTTTGGGTATTAGGGATTGAACTACCCCTGGGCTATATCCCCAGTCCTTTTATTTTTATTTATGTATTTATTTATTTAATTTTATTTTTTTAAAGAGAGAAGGACACTGAGAGAGAGAGAGAGAGAATCAATTTTTATTGAGTTTTTCACATGGCTTAAGTTGCTTTGACACTTAGTTGTGTACGTGGGTTGCTGGGGTTTGAACCCGTTTACTTGTGCATGCCGGGCAAGCACTGTAACCGCCGAGCCACTGCTCCAGCCCTGTCCTTTTATTTTTTGAAACAAGGTCTCCCTAAGTTGCTTAGGACCTCCATAAGTTGCTCAGGCTGATCTTGATCTTGCAATCTTGACACAACCTCCCCAGTCACTGGGATTACAGGTGTGTACCACTGTGCCCAGCTAGGTTTCTTTTTTGTATCAGGGACTGAAGCCAGGGGTGCTTAACCACTGAGCCACATCCCTAGCCCTTTTTATTTTTTATTTTGAGACAGTGTCTCACTAAGTTACTTAGGGCCTTGCTAAGTGGCTGAGGCTGGCTTTGAATTAGCAATCCTCCTGCCTTAGCCTTCCAAGCCCCCAGGATTAAAGGTGTGTGTCACCAGGCCTGGCAGATTTCATCATTTTTTAAAGGTCCATCAAACTGGGTATGGTGGTATATGCCTGTAATACCAGTGATGCAGGAGGCTGAGGCAGGAGGATTGTGAGTTCAAAGCCAGCCTCAGCATCTTAGCGAGACCCTATCTCAAAATAAAATGTAAAAAGGAATGGGGAATTAGCACAGAGGTTAAATACCCCTGGGTTCAGTCCTTGTTACAAAAAAAAAAAAAAAAAAAAAAAAATCCTTCAAGATAATTTTGTTTTTTTCCCTTTTGATTTATCTAAAATTTTGTATATATTAGTGCTTATAATTTTATTATTTTTTTTAAGAGAGAGGGACAGTTAGAAAAAGAGAATCAGTTTTATTTAGTTTTTCATGTGGCTTTTGTTGCTCTGATACTTTGTTGTGTACGTGGTGCTGGGGTTTGAAACCGCATCCTTATGCATGCCAGGCAAGCACTGTAACCACCGAGCCACTGCTCCAGCCCCATAAATTATTTTTCTAGAGTGACTGTCCTTGAAATATGTAAAGAAATACTATCCGAGTTCATATTTGCATCAGTTGCCATCTGGAAAAAGAGATGCTAAGAATAAAAATGAAAATAACTACAGAAAGAAAGGTAACTGTGAAGGCATCACAGTATGTAATGAAGCTGTTAGTGCTTAGGATGAGTAGACGTAGATTCCATTTTTGTGGTGA
The DNA here is from genome assembly GCA_004027875.1 of Aplodontia rufa. NCBI lineage: Eukaryota > Metazoa > Chordata > Mammalia > Rodentia > Aplodontiidae > Aplodontia > Aplodontia rufa. The sequence continues at coordinate 78,190 of PVKS010001191.1, forward strand.
AGAGGATATGCAGGAATTGTTTCCTGAGGCCCTGGCCTTTCCAGGAGTTTACTGCAGGCCCCACTCCTTGGCTCTATGGGACTGGTGGGGACACTCTCTGTTGTCTCTGCTGGGGGTGTCTCCAGGGCCCTAGAAAGCCACTCAACCACAGAGGTGGCTTATATGCCCCTTCCTCTTGCCGTGAGAAAAGCATCAAGCCCCTTCAGAAAAACTTTCTTGAAAATCATTGTAACTCGCTTAACCACATCTCTCCCAACTGTCTTTGCTTCTCAGGTTTCTCAGGCAGTGCAGTGGCTGGTCTCCCGCTGCCCACATGCCCTTGACCTTTGCTGCCAGACCCTTATTCAGTACATTGAGGATGGGATTGGCCATGAGTTCAGTGGCCGGTTTTTCCATGACAGAAGAGAGAGACGTCTGGGTGGCCTGGCCTCACAAGAGCCCAGTGCTATCATTGAGCTCTTTAACAGTGTGCTGCAGTTCCTGGCCTCTGTGGTGTCCTCCGAGCAGCTGTGTGACCTGTCATGGCCTGTCACTGAGTTTGCTGAGGCAGGGGGCAGCCATCTGCTTCCTCACCTGCATTGGAACTCTCCAGAGCATCTGGCCTGGCTGAAGCAGGCTGTTCTTGGGTTCCAGCTCCCACAGATGGACCTTCCACCCCCAGCAGGTATGCGCTTATACTGAGGGAGAAGTGGGGGGGGCTGGCTGTAGCTGAGCCTCCTGTTTTCTTCTTGATGTGACAGGGTGGCATACAGCAGGCTTTGTGGGAGGTCTGTAGCCCACCTCAACTGTGCAACTTGTATTTGCCTTTGGGTTCACTGGTTTTAAGGAGCCAAGATTTTATGGAGTGGAGGCTGTTGGTCTTTTCCTAGCACCAGCACCAGGCCTGCCCCGCCTCCCCCAAAGGTCTCAGTTTTGGGAGTAGACAAGCTGGGTCAAAGAGCAAGGGAGCCCACACAGTCCTATCCCTGAGCTGCTGATTGTTTGGGCCACAACAGTGGGTTCTGATTTATACCAGTATCCATATGAAGCCTGGATCAGGCTCTTGGGCCACTGAGATGGACTCCACAGGTCACCTGGGTTGGCTCAAGCCTAGTGTGGTAGAGTGTGCCATCCTTTGTGAACGCTGGCAGGAGGGAACGAACCTGTTTGCTGCTTACCTGGCAGAGTGTGTGGCCTCAGCAGCAGTCTCCCTTCGTGCCATAGGCACCCTTCCAAATTCTTACCATTCAAGGAATCTGAAGGGAAGTGAACCAGTCAGTGGAAGCCCTTTACAAACCTCAGGTAGGTGGTGTTCCCAAAGAGAAACGAAGACCACCACACCAGGCTCTCCTGACTACTTGTTGCATACAATTTCTGGATGGCCACAGACTCATGATGTCACAGTTTCTGGGGTGGGCCTTGCTGTGGACACAGCCCAGGGTATCTGCAATCTTCCCTTGGGCCTTGAGAGTAAGCTGTTCTGTCCCTCAACAGCTGTGGTTCTGCTGTGTACATATTTGAAAGCAGACTTCCTCCCAAGAAAATAGTGTAATCATTTTCATGTCCCTTTTCACCTATGCTTTGGTCAAACCTGTACTTCATGAGGCACTTCCTCTTCAGCACCCTGGCTTCCTGTCTGCTCCATGGTTGTCCAGTACACCTCCCAGATCCCCAGCTCACGCCAGACGCAGCCTGTCCTCCAGTCACAGGTGGAGAGCCTGCTCTGCAGAACATACCGCAAGTGGAAGAACAAGAGCTCCCGGAGCCAGGGGGCAGGACCCTCAGTGGAGGAGATTCCTTGGGATGACATCATTGCCTTGTGCATCAACCACAAGCTGAGGGACTGGATGCCCCCCAGGCTTCCCATTGTCTCAGGTAGTTGGAGCTTGGCGCTGTAGGGCCAGGTCTTCATGAGAATTTCCTAGTCCTATTTTGGCAACGGATGACATTTACTGGATGTTGCTTCTTTTCCCCAGGCTCCCTTTCCTTATGACTTCCCTATAAGGCCAGTGACTTCTCAGGTGGCATCTAAACATTGGGAAGAACTGAGAAGGTTCCAGAAGACCTGGAATCCCCTTCCTGAAATAGCCCTTCTAGGTTGGCTCCAATTATTGGAGAGTCTGTGGCTTTGAGATTTGTTATTGGCCTTGCCACAGTCTGGACATGAGCTTGTCTGGACCTTGAGTGGCTCATAGACACTCAGAGTGTATCTGACCAAAGCATGGAAGTAGTATTAGTCAGAAGGCTGTCTTTAAATTAGTGAGCCTTGAGCAAATCTCAAGTGGCCATGTGTTTTTCTTTTGATGTTTTTAATCTGTTTTTGTATTGTTTTCTCAGAGGCACTGAGTGAAGATGGTCAGATATGTGTATATTTTTTTAAAAACCATTTGAAAAACTATGACGTTCCTTTGACATGGGAACAAGCCAGAGTGCAGACACAGAAGGAGCTACAGCTGAGCCAGGGACGGTGAGGTCCATGTTCAATGTGTGTTTCTGTTGCTGTCCTAAATCATATTGTTCTCATCGAAAAGTACACATTGGAAACTGAAATCTTCACACTGAATCTAGTTCACTGTGGGCTAATCTTGACAGTCCATTCCCATGTCACAGACACTGTTCTAGAACAAAGGCAGATGTCAGATGAGTCTGTTCCTGAAGTCATATATAGCAAGGAGAGTATAGACAAAGAATTTGGCACCTGATCTCACTCACAAACTTAGCTCAGAAATACAAGTAAAGTGGTAGTATATGTAGTCTTGTAACTACATATTCCCAGGTAGGCTTTCTCTCAAAATATATAATATCAATAGTAGAAATCTATTAATGAAGTCTTCTGCCACAGTAGGAAAATAAGTGATCATTTTATTGTTGAAATGCATTTCTTAAAGTTTATACACTTTTTTTTTAAAGATGGAGAGAGGGAGGAAGGGAAAGAGAATAAATAAATAAATTTTTTTCATCTGGCTTTTGTTTCTCCAACACTTCATTGTGTACATGGTGCTAGGGTTCAAACTTGGGTCCTTGAGCATGCCAGGCAAGTGCTTTAACCACTGAGCCACCACTCCAGCCCTTTATACACATTGTTGATAAAATTTATTCTGAAGTTTGGGATAGAAAAAATTCCTTAACTTAATAAGGTTGACTACCATGAAACTACCAAAAAGGAAAGGAAAAAATAAAAACAAACCCCCCCAAAACAGTAAAACATTAGCAACACTGAAACAAGCAGCATGTGCTGGCCTGTTGTCACTGCTGCTGCCTGTTGTCCTGGATCCTGACCAGTGCAGTGACATGGGATAGATGATCAAAGGTTAACTGTCATTTCTGGACGGTGCATCTATCAGTCCATAGCCAAGCCCTTAGAATGTCCAGAGTTCAGAAAGGTGATTTGCAACCTATAAAAATTAAAATAGCAGCAACAAACCTGTAACATGGTCATACTGACAGGTGAGGTCTTGAGCCCAGCACAAGGGAGTGTTTAGGGGCTTAAATGTGCAAAGGAACCTTGAGTAAATGAGGTGCAGGCTAGCTTTGACAGCAAGAGCATGCAATCTATAAAAGTGCCAGTGCAAATCAAACAGGACATTGCTAATGAAAGGCCCATAATATTTCCCACTGATATTGATAACTTGATTCTAAAATTCGTCAGGCTAAAAAAATATGTAGCCACTGCTAAGAAAATTTTGAATAAGAAGGAGGAAGGTCTGCTTGGCCTAATCTCAAAATATGATAAAGCTATGATACTTAAAACCATTTGGTGATGCTGGTGTAGAAGAACAGATTAGAACAGGAGGTCTAGAAATAGAACTATGTGAAATGACTTCAGTGCTAAGTCCAGAGTCGTTGGGAAAGGGCAGAGTTGGCATCTCTTTAGGAAGAAGCATCATAACCCCTCTCCAACCATTTGCAGACATTCTTCCAGAATGGATTCAAGAGCTTAGGGTAAAATAGAGAATCTTTATAACCCTGGATGGGAAGCAGGACCCAGGGTTAGGGTTAGCTCCCTATGAGAGCTAACCTTCCAGGAGCAACAGGCATTGTCTTGATGCTGCTGTGCAGGCAGGCCACCTTCGCTCTGACCCCATTCCATGAATTGAGGGAATTCCAGAGGCAAGATGCAGGGCTGGCACAGGCATGAGCCATCACAGGAGGGCAAGGGTCTGAGGCTTGTGTCCATCTGCTTCACAGTGCTGTGGGATCGTCTCTCCCACTTTCCTGACCATAAGCATTTCAAAACATGTACTTACAGTTTGGGGATGAAGTCTTTTCATTCTTCTGCAAGCAATTTTCCTACTCCGTTACTTCATGTGCACCATAAAGGCAAGAGGAATGTAGAGAGTGACCAAGAAGAGCGGAGTCTCAGTACAGAAGCTCTGATGCGAGGAGCTTCTGCCCAGGATCTCCTGGCGCAGTGTCTGTCCAGTAGTCTGCTGATGGAGAAGGAGGAGAACAAGAGGTGAGTCCTGTTCCCTTGTGATTCACGTGTGCTGTTAAGTTCACTTTACATAGGAAGAAATAGACAGGCTGCTCATTTGAGTCAAGAGCTTGGGCAGAGAAGACCAGAAGATTTATAATGATATGATTTTGTTTGAAAAAGAAAGTGAGTCAAACGTGTAAAGTATAAGCTCTTGGGGCTGGAGCAGTGGCTTAGCGGTTCGAGCGCTTGCCTGGCATGTGGGAGAATCTGGGTTTGAACCCCAGCACCATATACACAACTAAGTGTTGGAGAAACAAAGGCCAGATGAAAAAATAAATAAAATTGATTCTCTTTCTCTGTCTCAAAAAAAAAAGAAAGAAAGAAAACATGAGATCTTGGAAGGCAGGCAGTGCCCTAGGTGGTTATGTTTTTAATGATTATTTGAAATTGGTTTTGCTAATTGTTTGTATTGAACGTCAGCTTCAAAAGATGAGTCTATCCAAAAGATGGTGAGTGCTGAACGGTGGCTGGCAGGGCTCTCTGCCCTTGGCAAGCCCGTGACTTCTGTGGCTTGTCCTACGTTGGATGGGTGGGAGCTGTTGCTGACCCTCTGCATTGCTCACTCCCCCCCACTCCCCTTGCACCTTCACTTGGTGGCCTTATTTATAGTCTTACTGAGGAGTGAAACTAGTTAGAAGGGACTTTATACAGGCTGTGCTACCGCCTCCACCATCTTGCCTAACCCCATCCAGCAGCTTCTGTGTGACTAGCTCATCTCCAGTGTCCTCTCTTGTTGATGGAGGGAACCATCCAGTTGGCAGCCAAGGTCAGCCCCTCCCCTTGCCTGGGATCTTATCTTCCACCCACATAAGGGCACTCACCCAGAGGGTGTGCCTCTCTTGTCATTGCCCTTTCCTCTGCTATATTGTACCAATGTTGTGCAATTATAAGCATGCTGGTATTGCTCCATCTTGGCCCCATTCCCTCTCTAATTACCACCCATGTTTCCGCTCCCTTAACAGTAAGACTTCTCTAAAACTCCAAACACTGTGGCCTTACCTATCCATTCCTCCTCCTGCAGCCTACACAGGTTGAATGTGGCCATGGACCACCCCCAGCCCTGGCAGTTTTCCACACCTTTGCTGCTTCTTTCTTGGTCCTGGGATGCCCCTAGTCCACTCCCCAGGACGTACCTGCTGGTTAGTCCTCAGCTCCCAGCTGACTCCCAGGCCTACTCTCCAAACCTAACCTCTGCATCACTGGCACCCACTCTTCTGTGATTCTATCCATGGATTTTTAAAATAACACATATTTAAACAAAACTCCAGATTTATCTTAAACCCTGAGTCCTCTGAACTTCAGATTTGAAGATCCTATTGCTTTGTATGTATGTGCGTCTGTTTGTGGGGGGTTTCTGGAGATTAAATCCAGTAGTGCTCTACCAGTGAGCTATATCTTCTGCCCTTTCGTTTATTTTTTGAGACAGGGTCTTGCTAAGTTGCCCGGACTGGCCTCAAACTTGTGATCCTCCTGCCTCAGTCTTCCAAGTTGTTTGGGTTACAGGAGTAAGCCACTGTATCTACCTTCCTATAATTTCTTGATATCTTCATTAGACATTTACTGGATGTCTTATAGCCATTGAATATTTAACATATTCCACATCCAGTTCCCAATTTTCCCCCAACCAGGTCCTCTGGTAGTTTTCTATGTTGATGGCAACTCTGTCCTTCCATACATTTAGGGGCAGATGCCTCAGAATCATGCCCCTATGTCCTGACCATCTTCAAATTCTCTTTGCTCTACGGAAAATATGCTCAGAACTAGACCATTTGGTATGACTTCCACAGCTACCACCTGGCCTAAAATGGTGTCACTTTCCTTGTGAATCCTTGCAGTAGGCCATAATTTGGCTGCAGCTAACCCATTGAGCACCTTTCAAGTGTGAGAAGAGGTGATGTCACTCATTTGCTCACACCCTTGGCAGACCTCTCATGCGCGTGGCCCCAAGGCAATGTGTGACCTGTGGTCTGCTTTTCCTCTGGCCTCCCTCCGGAGCCATTCCACCCTCCCTAGGGCTGACCTCAGGCACATTCCAGGTCTGCTCAAGCATCTGTTGTTGTTTCTTGCTTGCCCTTGCCCTTCTTTCCATGATTTTTTCTTTTCTTATCTTCAGACTGTTTGCTTTGTCCATTCCCTGGACAATGTATGAGTGCTTTGGGGTGTGGCCTTGTTTTGTTTCAGTGTGCCGTATGCCTGGTACTTAGAAAGGTGCCTTGCATTTGGTAGGTGCTTGATTCGTGTTAGAAAGAGTGAATGAGTTCATTATTTCTATAAGTGGGTTTACCTACATCTGTATAGTTCAAGTGGTTTTGAATGAGATTGCTTTTTTTTTTTTTTTGGTGCTGAAGATCAAACCCAGGGCTCCCCACATGCTGCTAGCCATGTGCTCTACCACTGAGCTACACCTCCAGATCATGTATTTGTATTTTGTATGTATATATTTAAATTTTTTATTTGAGCTCAAATTCTGAGCTCAAGAGATCCTCCTGCCTTGGCCTCCTAAGTAGCTGGGACAGCAGTTGCTGCCACCACACCCAGCTTCAGATTGTTTTTCTTAGAAGACCAGTGTGTGGCGGTAGACAGTAGTGGAGTGTTAGGTGGCAGTAGAATATTTTTTGAGTTACTTTTAAACTATAAGCAGCAATTTGTACATTTAGATAATCCATAAAGAAATGACAGACAGCTGGGCATGGTAGCATATGACGGTACTCCCATGAACTTGGGAGACTGAAGCAGTAATGTCGAAACTCAAGGCAATTTAGTGAGACCCTCAAAATAAAAAGCAAAAAGGGCTAAGGATGTAGCTCAGTGGAAGAGTGCCCTGGGCTCAATCCCTAGTACCGGGGTGTGGGGGATTGGGAGAGACAGAAAAAGATAAAAATTAAGGGGAAAAAATATACACACAAACATACATTTTTGTATATATGTAATTCACATACATGAATTAACTGAAGCATAAATAAGCCAAATGAGAGCATTGTAAGTAATATTAAGACACAAGCAGCAGTTGTTCCTGGATTAATGCTACCTTTCTCATTAAATATGAATTGGATTTATAAATCAAAGGGAAGAGATTAGATTTCATGAATATATATATATATACATATATACGTAAGTATGTGTATATATATATATATATGCTTCTCAGTTGATGTCATAACTTAGTTCTATCCTTAGTAAAAATAATGGCTTTAAAAAACCGAGACATATAGAAGGAAAATAGACGACAGCTAACTTTTTGCTGCTTAGTGCTCAGCTGTTTCTAAATTCGTGATCATATATATTGTTTCAGGTTTGAAGATCAACTTCAGCAGTGGTTGTCTCAAGACTCTGGAGCATTCACAGATTCAACTTCCCTTCCCCTCTACCTTCCTCAGACCCTAGTGTCTCTTCCTCAGACTCTCGAACCTGTGGTAAAAACATCTGCAACTAGTTCACGGGTGAGAAGAGTATATTTGGCATTTACACTAGAATTAGACCGAGAGTGGTGCTGGAAAACAGTGTCTTGGTTCATCATGTGACATCATGAGGAACCAATAACTAGCTTAGGCTTTTTTTGAACTTCATTTTTCAGTTATAAAGACCCAAATAATTGAGTATCTGCTTGTGAAGTAAATGAATGAGTAGAATTGAAATGTGCCTAGAAACTGAATAAAACCTGTTACTCTTGTGCAGCAAGAGCACTGATGATAATAAAAAGGTGAGGACAGACGCTCCTGTTTTTGGGTCACACGTTGTCTTAATCTTGGAATCACCCAGACTTATGGGATTAATTTCCTTGGGGTATGCTTACAGAAGCTACCCCAGAGTGTTCAACTGGTCAGGGGCAGAGTTGCTCCACCACATCATCTTTCCCTTAGTAGTTAAAGAAAAGAATTTAGCCATAGATTTGTGCCCCTGGACAGGTCAAAGGTGGTTCCTAAAGTGCTTTTGGAAGCCCAACAGGGAATGAAAGCAATTAAGATGACACACTGTCTCCACTTACCATTTTGGCAGATACTTTAAAAATATTCAGACCCTTTGATTTACTAGTTCTGCCCATAACTGCCAGATATTCACAAAAATCAATGCATAAAAATGTTCACTGTAGCATTGACTATGCTGTATAAAAAAGTGAAAAAAAACTGAATGTCAAAAGATGGGAGTTTGGTTAAGCTAACATAGTACCTTCATAAGATGATAATGCATTTTCACATTACCATGATTTTGATTTTTGAGGACATTTTGTTAAAAATGAGTGGTACTGAAAATTGTTTATGTAAAATACAAAGAGAAGTAAACGTTGATTTTGAGGATGTTTTATTAAAAATGAGCAGTGGCTTAGTGGTCATGGCGCTTGCCTGGCATGCGTGAATACGCGGGTTCAAACCCCAGCACCACATACACAACAAAGTGTTGGAGCAATGAAAGCCACATGAAAAACCAAATAAATTTGATTCTCTCTCTCTCTCTCTCTCACCGTCCCTCTCTCTTAAAAAAAAAAAAAAAAGGCACCAGAAATTGTTTATGTAGAACACAAAGAGAAGCAAACAAACAAATCTATTTGCAGATGACACTGGCTTCCATGTATGTACTGGAAGAGGCTGGAAGCATGTATGAGGGATGTTAAGGTGGTGGTGATGGTGGGGATAATATAGGTCTTGGTTTATTTATATCTTAAAACCATTTTTATTTTTTATTCCAATAGAATGCAAGGACAGGGGAGCAGTTACAGCTGTCAGAGGTGACAGGCACATCTCTGACAGAACGTTTGAAGTACCTGGAAAGGCTGATCCGGAGTTCAAGGGAAGAGGAAGTTGCCTCTGAGCTCCATCTTTCCGCACTGCTGGACATGGTGGACATTTGAGTAGCCTAACCAGAGGGGGAATTATCTCCAGGTTCTGCTTTTACTCAAAATTATGTTATTCTCAGATACTTGATTCACTGTTGAAAATGTGATTTATCATGCAGTAAACCATTTGAATCTCTAATTAAAGATCCTACCCAGTTTGTAGAATGAAAGGCTATTTTCCCTTGTATGATACCTTTAATATTCCTATGTGTTTCATAATCTATCATGCACCAACACATGCTGAGGTTGTTTGCAGCTTACATTTCCATGTGTAGTAGTGATTAATTCTCTCAGAAAAGTCATAGCCCCTAATGTGCCAGTCATCAGCTATTCAGGAATGAATAAGGCAGAGCCCCTGCCTGCCAGGCCCATCCAACTTACATGAGAGCCAACAGATGTATGTGTATGTACATAGGACTCTGACAGTGTACATGGGGGACAGATGTTCTTGAACTGGAAACTGGGAAAGATGGGAGAGTTTACCTAGCAAAGACCTGAAGAAAGCCTAAAGATACCAGTTTAGTTGTGTGGCCATGTGAAAGGAATAGACCAGCAGGGTCAGACCATATTCTGAGTACTATGGGAACCAGTTGTTGGAGGACATTAGGCACAGAAGTGACTGGTCCCATTGTCTCTTAAAAATGGCCATGTGGAAGAGGTAAGATGAGTCAGGAATCTTGAGAATTGAGTGTTGCCTGTCCTGGTCAAAAAGCATGGTTGTAAGCCTGAGTATTCTAGCAGCTGGTGTGGAATGAGGGGATGAATCTGAGGATATTAATAGACTTGATGACATTATTACCACCAGTCTTAAACTGGCACTTAGCATCTCCTGATTATAATCCCAGAAGACTTTTGGGTCTTCTCATTCTCTTCAAACCTCCAGTGTTGTTGATGATGACCTCGCTTATTTCACCGAGGAAACACCAGCAACATCCCACCTCACTAAATCCACAGTCAATCCCAGTATTTCCCAAACACTACTCTTTTAGGGATTTCTTCACTGATTTACTTCATGTTTATCAATAACGATTTTATGCTATTTCTTAATCTTGATTTTAGACATTGTTAACTTCCTATAATGGGAGAGAAGTTAGCTCTCATACTGTCCTCCCCACAATGTATGCCATTCACACATACTTTACATTTCCTTTCCTGTTACATTTCCTTTCCTGAACTGTTTTAACGTGTTGGTTGAAATCTGCATTCTGAGTTCAGTTGAATATGTTTACTATAGGTTGTTGACCTGCTTTAGCTTGCACTGCCTTTAGATTTTTTTTTACGTTTTCCTGGAGTTAATAATTGCCTTATTTTTTTCATTTGCATGTTTTTCTATTCTTATTAGTACTTCACCCCAAACTCTCTACCCTAAGAGTAAATATTCTTACAATCAAATGCATCAGGTAAAGTGTTAGGTCCACTTTCTGTGCAAGACATCCTCTCCCCAAGAATATCCTGTCTTCCTGCCAATGCTTGGACGATTCCTGGATTCTAAGTCATTTCTTCCTCTTCTTGGTTTCCTTTCTCATTTTGATGGCAGTCATGCTCTAATAGCTTTAGCTGGCGTATTTAGAATGTCTTTATTTCTACCCTTAGATATGATTCATGGTTTGAATGGAAATAGCATTATGGACTAGAAATCATTCCATTTTTTTTTTCTTTAAAGAGAGAAGGATAGTGAGAGAGATAGAATGAATCAATTTTTATTTAGTTTTTCACATGGCCTTCATTGCTCTGACATTTAGCTGTGTATATGGGTGCTGGGGTTTGAACCCGTGTACTTGTACATGCTGGGCAAGTGCCGTAACCGCCGAGCCACCACTCCAGCCCTGATTTCCATTATATTTGTTTGCCTTTTTGTTTTTTGAAAATTTCAGGGTCTGCGTGTTTCAGTGGTTATGGCATTTGCCTGGCATTGTGCGAGGACGCGGGTTCGAACCCCAGCGCTATGCACACAACAAATTATCAGAGCAACAAAAGCCACATGAAAAACTAAATGAAGTTTGATTCCCTCTCTCTTTAAAAAAAAAAAAAAGAAAAAAATTTCAAGAAAACCTATCCTCAGGTATTCTGAAATTTGTCAACAACATGCTTCCTCCTGTCCCCTTCCAAATTTATTGTGCTATACTTTTTTCTAGTTTTTGCTATTAAACTACCTCAAACAGCTTAAATTTGAGGACTCAATGGGGCTGCTTTCTCTTGAGATCTCTTATGTAAACGCATTCAGGTATTGGCTGAGGTTGTAGTCATTTGAATGCATGACTGGTTGGATGTCCAAGATGATCCTTGCATGGATGGAGATGATGTTGCATTGTCTTCTTCCACTGTCTGGCTCCCACTGAGCATAGTCTGAGGAGCTTGTTGGAACCTTTGTATCAATGAGCACAAACATGCTAGCTGACAGGTTTCTCTGCTTTTCTGCTGGGTTCCAGTTGCCAACGTTTATTAAGTCTTTTATTGTGGGCCAGTGGCTCCAGAGGAGTCCTCACACTCCTGCCTCAAGCTCTGGCCTTCAGCTATATAATATACCTCATTCCCAAATTCTAACCTGCTCTGATCCAACTTGTGCAGACACCACCTAGGTAGTGAAAGGGATCTATGGTCATACTGGTTTTGTTTTGTTTTTAAAGATAGAGTGTTCATTTTTTATTTTTTCATCTGGTTTTTGTTTTTCCTTCACTTAGTTGCATATGTGGTGCTGGGATTGAACCTGGGTCTTCATGCATGCCAGGCATGTGCTGTACCACTTGCCACCTCTCCAGCCCCATACTATTTTTTTTTTTTTTAAGAAAGAGGGACAGAGAGAAAGAAGCAATTTTTATTTAGTATTTCATGTGACTTTTGACACTTTGTTGTGTACATGGTGCTGGGGTTCAAACTTGCACGTACTTGCACATGCCAGGCAAGCGTGGTAACTGCCAAGCCACTGAGCCCGCCCCCATACTATTCTTTATACAAGCTTTCCACTAGTTTCTTCTCATTTTCATACCTTCCTGGGATTCAGTGTAAAGAATGGTTTATTTTTGGCTTCACACACATACATAGATTTTAACTTTGGCTTGCCAGGTCAGTTATCACTTTTTCATCCATTTGTGGCCTCTAATTTTGTTGACCTCTTGCTTACTGGAATCTCCCCATTCTTTGTGGCTTTTCATATCTTTGTCTTGTGAATGGGGTTTGGACAGGAAGTGGAAATCAATGCCTGTTTTCAGTTTGCCATGATTAATTAAAATTATTTAAAACTCTGCCATCAATCTTTTCCCTGTATGTCTCCTGAGACAGCTGACAGTCACCAGTGAACTGTTTTCCTATATCCAATCAATTCTTAGTCCTCATGTTACAATTCCTCCAAAACCTCAGCACAGATCAGAGCTTCACCTGGCTTCCCTGACTCCACACCCCTTTAGTTTACCTCATATGGACAGGAAAAGGTTGGTGAGGGCTCATCCTGGAACTTACCATTTCCTGGTTGATCTAGTCCTATCTCCAAATAGCCCCTGAAAATAGATGACTACCAAATTCCTCTCTCAACCCCTGTTCTCTCTCTCTCTTTTTAAAGAGAGAATCAATTTTTATTTAGTTTTCCTCATCTGGTTTTTGTTGCTCCAACATTTAGTTGTGTATGTGATGTATGTGTCCTAGTGCATGCCAGGCAAGCACCTTAACTACTGTGCCACTGCTCCAGCCTCCCCCCACCCCATTTTCTCCTGAATGCCAGCCTACTGGATGTTTCCACTTGAATGTCTCATAAACATGTCACAACATGTCCCCCACTGAAGTTGAAATTTCCAAACCTTCCAGGCCCAAAGTTTAGAGCCTCTGTATTGAGTTTATACAATCAGTGGACTTGGTAAGGTGTAAACACATTTATTTATGACTCCTAGAAAAGTATCTTTTTGAATTCTCAGACACATATTACACTTTTCTTAGATATTAAAAAGAACATTTAAGTTTTTTCATAAAAAGTGCAGTCCACTAAAACAACACTGCCTCTTCTCCAATGGAAACCTGTGCTCAGTTGGTGTGGGAGGCCAGGTCAGGAGCCTGGGTTCCTGCTCTTCACACCTACAGCCCTGCAGTGAGGAAGCCTGCAGTCAGTCAGGGGAGCCCCTGTCAGTCAAGGGAGGCGCAGTCAGGGGAGCCCCTGTCAGTCAAGGGAGCGTGCAGTCAGGGGAGCCCCTGTCAGTCAAGGGAGCCCGCAGTCAGGGGAGCCCCTGTCAGTTAAGGGAACCCACAGTCAAGGGGTCCTGCATTCAGGGGAGCCCCTGTCAGTCAAGGGAGCGCGCAGTCAGGGGAGCCCCTATCAGTCAAGGGAGCCCGCAGTCAGGGGAGCCCCTGTCAGTTAAGGGAACCCACAGTCAAGGGGTCCTGCATTCAGGGGAGCCCGCCCCAATGAAGGCGTCTGGTACCCCGTCCATCCCTGCAGTCCCCCTGACAGCCCCCGCAGTCCCTCCACCCTCCATCCAGCCCCCACCCCGTCCCGCACCTGTCCCTGCCGTCCCCGCCCTCGCCTAGGGTTGCCGGGGTTCCTCGCTGCTCCCGCCGCCATTCCCGTTGCTCCCCCTACTTGAGGACGTCCCCAGACTCCTCGCCTCCCCAACCCCGCGGACTCTCCTCACGGACCTCCCCTCCCGCGCACCACTCCGCGACCGGAAGCCTCGGGGCCGGACGCCGCAGCCCAAGCACCCCGCGTGGCAGCCCCGCCCCCGTAACCTACCGAGCTCGCCCCGCCCAAGGCCCCGCCCACGTGGCCTACGAACCTCACCCCGCCCAAGGCCCCGCCCACGTGGCCTACGAACCTGGTCCCACCCAAGACCCCTCTCATAGATCCACCCAGCACCTCCGGCCCCGCCCTCGTTCCCCGCCCACCTCTAAGGCCCCGCCCGTCCGCGTTGGGTGTAGTGGGTCCTTAACCTCGGCCTCCTAGAGCACAGGGCCCAGATCGCCGTGCTCTGATTGGCTGCGAGGCATCGGGCCACCCGACAGTGCAGTCGGCCGAGGTGCGCGCCTGCGCAGAGAGCGGTGTGTGGGGGCGGTGCCGGCTGGTGCTGGCGAGGGTCGCGCGGGGCGGGCGTGGAGCGCGGAGCTATCATGACGGAGGGCACGTGAGTCCCGGGCCGGGGGTGCTCTACAGGGGCCGGCGAAGGCCTGGCGGGCAGCGGGGCAGGAGCTCACTGCGACGGTTCCGCAGGTGTCTGCGGCGCCGAGGGGGACCCTACAAAACCGAGCCGGCCACCGACCTCAGCCGCTGGCGACTCCGCAATGAGCTGGGGCGGCAGAGGTGGGCATACTGCGGCGGGGACGACGACGTTGACCGCCCGCAGACCGGCCTGGAGGCGCACTCGGTGGGGCTGGACACCGTAAGTGGGCTTTCGCCCGCCTCCCGGAGCCGGAGCGCGGGACGGCGGGTCGCGGGCACGGTGGCCGGGAGGGCCGCGTCCCCTCCTCCGGGAGAAGGCGGCGGGTGCCGGGGCAGTGCGGGCGTCCGGTGCGCGAGAGGCTGAGAGCCTGCTCCGCTCGCTGCTTGCCAAGATCAGCGCCCTTCGGGCTGGGGGACACTGTTAAAAGAGGACGAAAGGCACTCCCAAGGACAGGGAGTGTGCAGTGCAGTCCAAGGAGCCTGCGGAGGGTGGCCTGGGAGGGGCTTGGCCCGGGGCAGGTCTTCAGGCTTTACTCTTTCTCTCAATTTTACCTTGTCTGTTTCGGAAGTGTCCCCTGTGCTCAGCCCCTTCAGCCCCCACCCCTGCAAGAAATTGCCAGAATTTTGTTTTGAGTACATTATTTTGAAATAATTTTAGATATAGAATTGCAAAGGGTGGTTGTGATTTTTATTTTTATTTTTTTAACGAAAAGAAGTTATTTGATCCAATGTTCTGGTTGTGTGCACACACATGCAGAACTTCAGCTAGTTTCAGAGTGGTAGTGTACACAGGGGCTTCCTGCTAAGACCTGGCTTCCAGCCATGGCCAGACCCCTTCCCTGGGGGTCGGTGCTGCTTGCTGTTCTGTGGGTCCTTTCTGAGAAAGGCAGATGGTCCAGGTCCAAGTGGATGTCAGTGCCCTGTCCATGCTCAGGGTGCTATGTTTATTTAAGACATCTCAGAAAAGTTGTGAAGGATGTTGCAGATAGAATGAGAATGTGGAACTGTACTTTTACTTTGTACAGGTATTAAACTTTCAGACTTGGTTAAAACAGCTGAAACTTTTTTTTTTTTAATAGAGAGGCATGGTGAGAAAGAGAGAATCAGCTTTTATTTAATTTTTCGTGTGGCTTTCATTGCCCCGACACTTTATTGTGTATGTGGTACTGGGGTTCAAACCTGCCTCCTCATGCATGCCATGCCAGTGCCGTAACTGTTGACCCACCACTCCAGCCCACAGCTGAAACTTTTAAAGTGATTTAGGCTCACTTTTGATTTGGGCTGTGGGTGAGGAGGGGCTCCTCTTCCTCTTCGACTCTCATTTCTTTTCTCTCTTTACAGAGGAGTTACTTTAAAGACTTGCCCAAAGCGCGCACAGCTCATGAAGGGGCTCTGAATGGAGTAACATTTTATGTGGGATTGCAGGCTGAAGATGGGCACTGGACGGGTGATTATGGTGGCCCTCTCTTCCTCCTGCCAGGTAGGAGTGGGCTGCCTCCGTCTGAGGGCAAGGCTGTCCTGGATCATCCTTGGGTTCCAGTCTTGTCTGGTCTAGGCTCTTGGTAAAGCAGGTGAAAGTACAGGTGCTCACGAGAGAAGGGATGGGCAAGATTGCCTAGAGTCCCAGTCATGCTGTTGGTGCTGGTGGACAGGAGTAGAGGCATGGTGACATGGGCAGCAGGGGGTTCTCAGGAGGAATTGTGGGGAGGGTCCTTTTGAGTCCCAGTGCTGGGTGAGAGGGGTACTCTGGGAAGACCAGCCTAGGGGTGGATAGGGTGATGTCTGGGGAGCTGATGTCTGTGTGAGTGCTGTGAGGTTCACTGTGAACTCACCTAGAAGGGTGTGTGAGGAAGTTGTGGCAGGGGAATCGCAGGTCTGGACTGGCAAGTGGTATGACCCCTGGGCACTGTCTGATCTGTCTGGACAAGACTGTTTTGTGTCCTGGGAGTATTTCTCTGCAGAGGCACTCAGTATTGTAATGTAGGAGACCTTCCCATGCACAGGACCCTCTTCCCCAGTAATTTGCAGTCCTATTGTTTTAGTGGCCTGAATTCTTCTGCAAGTACAGGTTTGTTTAGTAACTCTGCCCTGAGACTGTTCTAGTGCCAGGACATATGGTAGAGGGTGACCTAGGAGCATCATACTGGGAAGATCAGGCTGGGAATAAAGAGTCTTGTTGATAATGTTGTCTTCCCCGATATTTGGGGGGGGGAGGGAGCAAGAGAGGGAAAGAGAGGGGTCTAGGGATGTGGCTCAGTGGTTAAGTGTCCCTGGGTTTAATCCTAGTACCAAAACAACAACAAAAAACAGAACAACACAGATAAGCAGCCAACACCACCATCAGGGTGTTTTTTTCCTGGCAGGTATTAAAGCAAGACTGGCCTTCCCCATCAGCCACTGATCTTGGATGCTAGCTCCTTGAGGCCTTCAGGGTACTTATTAGTGGCCTCTTCAATAGTCTGTGCAGTTTTTGGTGTTTCTGTGATCCAGGCATGGCCTGGTGGCCTCTGCAGGCCCTAGGTAGGAGCAGCACCTGTGCTGTCCCAAAGTCCCTGAGGGATCCTGGGAGGAATGACCTTCCAAGGTTGGTTTGAGTAAGAAGGAGATCCTTGGGGGCAGCTTCCTGTCAGAGTGAGGTCCTCAGGAAGTAAAGGGTCCAGCCTTAGCAGTGCTGAGCACCTGCTCCCGGTGAGGAACATCCTTCCTGCCATGCAGGCCTACTGATCACGTGCCACGTAGCACACATCCCTCTGCCGGCTGGATATAGAGAGGAGATCATACGATATCTGCGATCTGTGCAGCTCCCCGATGGTGGCTGGGGCCTGTGAGTATGCCCAAGTGCACACATGAATGTTTGTGCGTATGTGTAGCCATGTTTGTGTGTAGGTGATGCTCAGGTTTCCAGGCTGCTGTTGAGAGTTGAGATAATTGCAGCTGTGGACATGGGTGTGGGATGCTACTGGGCTGCATTTCACACCCAGTGCTGTGGCTGGGTTTAACCGCTGGTGGGAACTTCTAAAACACACATGCCCCATAAAAACCATCCTTATTTCATCATAGACAGAAGAGAGTCGCCTTTGCCTCTGGGGTGGTAGCTGGTGGAGGTGGGCTCAGGTGCCAATCTGCTTTCCTGTTTGGCATACATTCTGGGAGGACAGTCTGGTCCTCCTGGGTATGGTGGCCCTGCCATGGTGGACTGTGCTTGGACAGACCTGGCCACTTGGGTAGGAAGTAAGCAGAAAGGTGTGCAGGTCCTGCTTGGGAGCTTGGGGCCAGATCCATTGTTGTGGGAGTTAAGTGAGCTCCCAGGGATGACTGTGTGGTTCTTCCTCCATTGTGATGTCTTGTCAGGGAAGGTACTTCTCATTTTTACTCTCTAGGCAGACTTCACTACCAGTGCTGCTTTTTTCCTTGGAAGTGATGCCAGAGTCATTTCCCACTTTTGTCCTACTCCCCGTAGGCACATTGAGGACAAATCCACAGTGTTTGGGACCGCACTCAACTATGTGGCTCTCAGAATCCTGGGCATTGGGCCTGATGATCCTGACCTGGTACGAGCCCGGAACATTCTTCACAAGAAAGGTATGCGCTGCATGGCACATGTGGGTCACAGGCTTGTGTGGTAGAGAGGTTCTTGCAGAAGAGAGTCAAAGGTGCAGCTGAAGCACTGGGCAGAACATGTGAACAGGGACATGTCAAAGTAGAAACAGAAAGACTTGATAACTCTGTTGTGTCATGAATTGGCAAAGCCTCAAAAGCAGCATGGTGTGCTGAGTGCTGTGGCATGCACCTGTAATTCCAGTGGCTTGGGAGGCTAAGGTAGCAGAATCACAAGTTCAAAGCCAGCCTCAGCAACTTAGCAAAGCCCTAAGCAATTTATTGGTACCTTGTCGCAAAAGAAAAAAAGGGCTGGGGATGTGGCTCGATGGCAAAGTGCTCCTGGGTTCAATCTCTGGTACCAAAAAAGCAACATGCTAGACTGCTGCTTGCAGGACAGCATGTGAAGCCTGCCTTCTGGAGGCAGCCCAGCCACAGGCCTGCAGCCCCACAGAGTGCTGCTTGCACCCTTCACATTTGCCTGCCTGGGCACCCTGGTTTGAATGTCTCTGCCCTTTCCTTTGGGCTTTGAAGGCCTTTGCAGCCCTGGGCAGACTCCAGGGGTCTCGCTGCTCCTAGAGCAAAGTGTAGCTTACTTTGCTGCACTACAGTGCCTGGTGTGGTGCTGCCTCTGCACCCCATCCCGTCATGCCTTCTGCTCCCTGTGCTAGGGCCTCTGGTCAGCTCCTTGGCTCCTTCCTCCTTAGGGCTCTCATGTGCCACATCCTTCCATTCCACTTCCCCCACCCTGCTGCCTCAGGAATTCCTACTTGCTCTTCACCTAGCATCTCAGAGCGGTTCACATCTCTTGATACCATTGTCAGTCTTCGGTGTTGCTGATACTGGGTTCACAGGGTCACTGCCCGGTGCTCCTGCCTGTCTGGTGGAATGTGATTGGGCCACTCTTTGCCTAGTAACTGCCTACGTCTTTTTTTTAAACGTTTTTGAAAACCAGAACATTTATGGGGGGACTAATCATTGAAACTCTCAAGATGAACTGGACACTGCAACACCTGCCCTCTTGGTTGAGGAGTTGCTTTTTCATCGAATCCATGCCTGAATCTGCGGTGCCTCAGTCCACCATTTCTGGTGTTATTTCGTCTTCCAGCCTTGGCACTGCAGTTGTATTTTTTCCTGTGCTTGACATGGTTGCCTCATTTCCACAGGTCTACTTCTGAAGGTGGTAGAGCCTTCAGAAGGTGGCACAATGTGTGCATCCTAAACAGTGATGCTTCCCTCATCATCTCACTTATGCTGCTGACATCAAGGAGCTCTGGGTCAAGAGTTTGGATTTGGCACACCTGGGTTTGGGGAGGAGCCTCCTCATAAAATGTGTCCAAGTCAGTGTCGACAAGCACTGTGCCTTGGACCAGCTGCTGCTGGGAATGGCTTTGGACATGGGGCCATAAGTTTTGGATCTGCTCTGGGATCGGGCCCATCTTTTCACCTCTGTCGGACTATCAAGTGGGACTACATGGCTGGGGCAACTTAGGCATGGTGCGGAGAGGGAGAAAAGGGAGCCCAGCTTCCCACACCTTCACACTACCTCTTCCAGAGCACATAGACATGGGTGCCTGTGCATCTGGGCCCATCCCTTACCCGAATATTCGAGTATCCCTGTACCTTCCTAGGTAACTGCCTGCAGGTGCTCCTTTCTGAAGGCAGGGGCTGCAAATAGCTCTCCTGGGGCCAGACACCCTTGCTCCTGGGCAAGCTGTTGGTTCCACCCAACAGCCATGCTGTCCTGGGCAGCTCTGGACCCTTCCATGGGAGTCACGGGGTCTGTGGCAGGCTTCCCTCCATTCATGTAGGAAGGGCCAGGCCCTGCTGACAGTACAGATGATGGGGGCCTGTTCTCTTCCCAGGTGGTGCCGTGGCCATCCCTTCCTGGGGGAAGTTCTGGCTGGCTGTCCTGAACGTCTACAGCTGGGAAGGTCTCAACACCCTGTTCCCTGAGATGTGGTATGCCTGGCCTCTGCTGGTGACACTGCCTTCCCTGGTGGAGTAGTGGAGCTGGGGTAGGGAAGGCCATGCTCCCAGTAGAGGCCTTTCCTATGCTGAGCCCTGCAGGTGAACAGAAGTGGGTGTCTGCTGGGCAAGAAGGGGGATGCTGCCTTAGGCCACAAGGCCACATGTGTGGCAGGTGTGTGGGGTACTGTGGACTGACTACAGAGCCCTGTGTGACAGAATGGGCAGACAACAAATCACATCTGGCAATGATAGAGGAAGGAGGTGCCCCTTACCCAGTGTTGGTGGCCAGATGATCCTCTCATTCCCCTTGTCTTGTTTGTAGCGTTTAGAAAGTTCAGGAGTTGTCAGGTGAGGGATGGGCCCAGATGCACACAGTCTACATGCTCCTGGAGAAGGTGGTGAAGATGTGAGAAGCTAGGCTCCCTTTTTTCCCTTTCCGCACCACACCTAAGCTGCCCCAGCCATGTATTCCCACTCGAAAGTTTAGAAAGTGCTAGCTGTCACTTCACTCATGCATGCTAGGTAAGCACTCTGCACTGAGCTGCATACACAGCCTTTAGGTTTGTTTTAAGAGAACCACCTAGCATTTGCTAGGTATTGATAAGGTATCAATACTGATACCTTGTGGAGTCTTTTAATGTGTTGTGAATATCTAATGGAAGCTGTGGCCCTCTCCCTGGAGAACATTCTTCACATGTGAATCTGCTCCTAGCAGTCACACGTGTTGGGAGGTGAGGCCCCAGAACTGCATGGAGCCCAGGAAGAGCCCCTACTGTCTTCCCTGGAGAATTCTAGGGATAAGTTGAGGGTCCTGAAGTAGACAACTTTAGTAGGGGAAGGCAGGAGGTGAAGAGGTGGCTCTGGAGAGGACCAGCTTGGGTGGTGATAGTGGGAGGGGTGGCAAGGGGCTAGGCAGAGCTGCCTACAGGGGTTGGGGATTTAGCCCAGTGGCAGAGCGCTTGCCTAGCATGCGCAAGGCCCAGAGTTTGGTCCTCAGCCCTAAAAAAAAAAAAAAAAAAAAAAAGCTGCCTACACCTGGGCAGGGAAGGTGCTGGCCCCTGAGGTGGGAGATGTCCTGGGCTGGCACTGAACCTTTCGTGTGAGAAGCAGGCAGAGGAGGACCCTGGGAAGGGTGACCAGTGTGGCATCTGGGGCAGGAGAGGGTGGCTGGCCTGCGTCCCCACACCATGGAGCTCCATTGGTCAGTTCCGGGGTCCACAGACACTGCCTTGCTGCTGATTGCTGAAGTTGGTTTGGGGGTGGGTTACAAGTGAAGGGCAAGGGCACGATGGAGAGCCAGAGACCCTGAGCTGCTCCTCTTGCAGAAAAGCTGGGAGTACTATTCGGAGTGTGAGATGGGCTCTGGAGTGAGTGCACCTGCACTGGGAGAAGAGAGGCGCTGAGCCCCGGTGCTCTTGGGTTGGGAGCAGGGAGGGAGTGCTCAGTCTGCCTAGCTTCCTGTAACCAGAGGTACAAAGGAGAGAGTCGGAATAGCCAGGTGCATGCTGCCCTGGACAGCTGATAGAGCTGTGCAACGTCAGAGAGATACCAAAGACCAGGCTAGGAGAGCCCAGAGGCCTAAAAATGAAAATGTGCTTTTCAAAGTAGGCTTTTCTGTTTCTGGAAAAGATGCACGTAGCCCAATTGTGTGGACCCCACTCCACCCCTTGTCTTGCTACTGTGGGATACTAATACCGGGTGCTGACCGAGTGGCAGGCTGCTGCGCCATGGAGCGTGGTTGTGCCTGCTGACCTGGGGTCACAGCTGTTCACCTTTTGTCTTCTTTGGAAGGGCCCAGGCTCGAGGCCGGCAGGGGCCTGAGCTTGTGTCCTGGGTGCCCCCTGACACTTACTGCCCCCAGGCTGTTTCCTGACTGGATGCCTGCACACCCGTCCACACTCTGGTGCCACTGTCGCCAGGTCTATCTGCCTATGAGTTACTGCTATGCCACGCGACTGAGTGCCTCAGAGGACCCACTGGTCCAGAGCCTCCGCCAGGTGAGCACACTGACCCTGAGGGACCTCGTCAGGAAAGACAGCTGAGCACAGCCTCCAGGGTTGGAGTCCCCTGGGATTTAAACACATGAATCCTGACTCACATGTGCAAGTTTGTCCTCAGGAAGGGGTCCTGAGATGGGGTTGGGTTGCAGGATGTGTATTGGACTTATGTCCTTTGGAAGGAGCAAAGGGTGGGCCAGAGGCTCTCAGACGTGGGACCGTTCCTCAGTGGCCTGGTGAGGTTGATATGGCCCAGCCTTCACACCCTGCAGTTGTCATTTGTTGGATGCTCCCCCACCCAGGGAGAGGGTATGACCCAGGGCACTGAGAGCTGGCTGTTGGAGGCCACCCTGGTTGGAGTGAGGTGGCCTTTGTCTGGGAGCTGTGTCTGCACCTCCTGCCTCCAGCAGCTCAGGCATCCTGTTCCCAGGAGCTCTATGTGGAGGACTATGCCAGCATTGATTGGCCAGCCCAGAGGAACAACGTGGCCTGTGAGGAGCAGTACACCCCCCACAGCTGGCTGCTGCGCATTGCGTATGGTGGGTGCTGCCTGAGGGCCACCAGCTGGCCAGAATGGCCAGTGTGCTGCTCACGTGCCCTGTTCATTCAACCGAACAGCCCCTCTCTGGTCCACATTCTTGGGGCCCCTAAATGCTATCTCAGTGGGAAAGGGCTGCGGGAGGTGTGGAGTAACCCCTCCTGGGCAGAGGTGCATGAATGGGGAGCAGAAGCAGGGAGCCGGGGTGGAGCCGGCGGCATGGCCTGTGCAGGGCTGTGGACTAAGCTGGGCATCACCTTCTGCTGCCTATAGCACTCCTCAACCTGTACGAGCGCTACCACAACTCCAGCCTGCGGCGCCGGGCCATCCAGCTGCTGTATGAGCACATTGCCGCAGACGACCGCTTCACCAAGTGCATCAGCATTGGCCCGGTCAGTGCCTACCCTGACCCGTCTCTGTGGGGGACCCTGGCACACCTCCATTTGGGATGGGGTCTGGTTTCAGGTGTGTGGAGGACTCTGCAGTTGGGGCAGCTGCTCTGCCAGGTGCAGCCTGCCCTCCCACTTGTGTGGACTCCTGCTCCTGAGGCTTTCTGTGCTCTCAGACCGTCTGCTCCCAGCCTGCTTTTCTTCCACACCTGCCTTTTGCTTGCAGGGTTTGAAGGGCCCAGGATGGCAGTAGCAGGGCCTTTCATTCTATCCTGGTCTCTCTCTGCTGGGGGATACCTTACCTTTTGATCCTGCTTGCCTCCTGGGGCTGTGGGTCTGGTGGCTGTCAGGTATGCACATGCTAGGGACCTCAAGGAGCATGTGCCAAGGGGCATACTGACCAGAGAAGGTGGGGACCCAGCAAGGAGGTAGGCTCACAGTGAGGTGGGCTGTGGGTTAGCTCCTTGTTGGCACCAGTCCCACCCGAAGGTGACCTGTGACCACAGCTGACACCAGCCTTGGTCTGGGAACAGCTGTGCTTGAGAGTGCTCATGGAGCCCCTGCTGGGCCCTCGAGTGAGGTGGGGCAGGTCCTGATGGCTGCATCTCCCGTAGATCTCAAAGACCATCAACATGCTTGTGCGCTGGACTGTGGACGGGCCAGCCTCCTCTGCTTTCCAGGAGCACGTCTCCAGGATCCCAGATTACCTCTGGTGAGTGCAGCTGGGAGGTGAGACGGCACTGGGCCTGACTAGACATGCAGGTGATGCAGGTTCCTGCCTTGGCATCCATTTGCTGGGTGCAGCATCTAGAGCAACTCTGGAAGCTCTAGTGAGGGTGTCCTTGGGAAGATTTGCCACCTACAAGCAGCTTCGGGTGGTTCTAGAAGGCAAAGCCAGGAAGCCTGTGGAGGGGTGAGGGCGGGTTCAGAGAGGAAGTCTTTGGACAGGAGGGCCTGTCTGCCTGGACTGTCCTCCAAGTTGGGACTGTCCTGGGACCTTGGTGGGAAGCCCTATGTTTGTAAGGCCATCCTACTTCAAGTTGTGCTAGAAGAGAACCACAGGGTGGCTGGGTCTCAGTGCCTCCCACTACCCCTGCTGGGTGAACAGCTGTCTTGTTTGCTACCAAGTGTGCCTGTGTGCCCAGAGCCCAGAGCCCAGCTGGGCAGGCTGAGACCACATCCAGGTCTGAGGGATGGGCATGGAGGCCCTGGGGGCCCAGGCACTCTCCAGCATTGATCTAGCTGAGGCCAGGTCCAGGTCTCAGGGACGGGCATGAAGGCCCTGGGAGCCCAAGCAACCTCCAATCATGGATCTAGCTGAGGCCAGGTCCAGGTCTCAGGGACGGGCATGGAGGCCCTGGCGGTCCCAGGTACCCTGCAGCATTGATCTAGCTGAGGCCAGGCCCAGGTCTGAGGGATGGGCATGGAGGCCCTGGTAGGCCCAGGTACCTTCCAGCATTGACCTAGCTGAGGCCAGGTCCAGGTTGAGGGATGAGCATGGAGGCCCTGCAGGGCACAGGCACCCTCCACCATGGATCTAGCTGAGGCCAGGTCCGGGTCTGAGGGACAGGCATGGAGACCTGGCAGGGCTCAGGCACCCTCCCAGCATGGATCAGGGTAGCTGCTGCACTTCTTGCTCTCTCCTTGCCCTGATGCAGACTTTCCTCATCTTCACAGGCTGGGCCTGGATGGCATGAAAATGCAGGTGAGAGGTGTGGGGCTGAGGCCTCTGGTTTTCTTGCAATAATCTCTGCCCTTTATTTTTTATCCTTTTGGGTTCATTAAGATTCAAAAGTACATCTTCCCCAGTACAAGTCTGGCAGTGCAAGAGGAAAGGCCTGGCCTCCCTGCAGGCTTTATGTCTGTGCAGGGCCTTGGGAGATTTCTCTGGTCCCCTCTCATTCTCACCTATCCATCTGCAGCTTTAGTGTTTGCTCTTGGCCCTGTTGGTCAAGTGGTCTTAACTGCTCTAACGACATGGCTCAGACCCTGTGGACACCTCCCTGTAACAGGAAGCTGGCTCTTGTTGGTGTGGGATTCTTTTCCGTTGTTCACTTGGAGGCTCCTCTGGCAAGTCACGGGAGGCCCTGTGTCTTCAGCTCCTGGCTCCTAGACCATCCTGGGGTCTTCCTCTGTAGTCATGGGTAGAGGAGAGAGCCTGTGGGTCAGTCGGCTGTGGCCAGGGCTGGGAGTACAAGGACTTCCTCTCTGTGGGAACCCGAAGAGTACAGGTGGGGCTGTGTGTTCAGCCAGGGAAAGAGGAAGGTATTCTCTGGACATAGCACATGGCATGTGGACAGTGTCTTTCCAGATCCTTCTTGGGGCTCTGGCTGATGGGTGGATATGCTCCTTTCTGGGCAGAGAGGTGCCTGATTAGGGTCCTTGGCTGGGAGCCTATGATTGCCCTATGGGGTGGGGGCTTAGGGCTGCTGTCAGACGTCCTAGAGGGCTGTGAACAAAGCTCACTGGGACTTGCTTTCTGCACTGGGTGTCGTCTGGGTACCACTTCCCAGGGTGGGATTTGAAGCAGGGCCTTTCTTGCCCCAGCCGGTGTCTCAGCTGGGTTCCTCTGCCCCAGGTGTACTAGGAAAGGGGGTGGTTTCTGGTTGTCCCATGACAGGGTGCACTGCTGTTATGGGGATGGAGGCACCTACAAGGGACTGTGAGGTCTTAGAAGTGCCCTGAGTGACTGTCATGGCCAGGGCCCATTGAGGCAGGTGGGTCTTCCTTACCCACTCCTTCCTGAAGAACTTTGTGCTGTCTGTGCCCTTGCTGGATATGAAGTTCCCCAGAACTCATAGCCTGGTGTGGGGTGTCAGCTGGACAAGAGTCCTTGATCCCTTGGATCCTGGGAGGCAGTGGGTGGGGATGGATGCTGCTGGTGGCTTCAGTCATGTCCATCCTTTGCACATAGGGCACCAATGGCTCACAGATCTGGGACACCTCATTCGCCATCCAAGCTCTGCTCGAGGTACGTGACCATCTGACCTTCCTGTGCACATGGGCCACATGTCTACTTGAAGGGCACGGTACTGGTGACCATACGCATTGCCCTTTGGAAGTCCCATTAGCCTGGCTCCAAAGCGTGATATGCTACAGAGGTGCTGGCCCTGCTCTGCATGCTGAGGCTTTGGGAGGCAAGTGTGGGGAGCCATTCTATGGAGAGCCAGGCAGAGTGTTCCCTGAACCAGTTGGTTTGAGGCTCCTAGAACCTAAGGGTTCCTGCACGTTTTTGAGCCCATGTTAGGAGCGGGAGTGCCTCTGCTGGTGGGAAGGAGATTGGTGCAGTCCCAATGGCGTTTCTGGAAGGCCAGAGGCCTGCCAGGTGGGGCAGGTGGGGCCCTGGTACCTGCCCAGGGCCATCTCCCATGCTCAGCAACAAGTCCTGGCACTGTCTGGAGACTGTTAGTTTGATTTTGGTTCCCTGTGGATAGGCTGTCCCAGGATGGCTGCAACTGGCTCAGTTGTGCTGTCCTTCTACCTTCCAGGCAGGTGCTCACCACAGGCTGGAATTTTTGTCCTGCCTGCAGAAGGCACATGAGTTCCTGAGGCTCTCACAGGTGAGGCCCATGCCTTTTCTCCTGTCTGTCATGCCTCCCCTGCTGGTTTTCTCTACCCACCTCCCTGCCCTCCCCAGCCTTTGCCTACTCTGCCCAGCCTGCCTTCCCCAGGTCAGCCCTTGCCATGGCTTGCAGTAGCCTGTTACCAGCTGATGGTTTCTACCTTCGTGCTGGTGTGACCATGTGCAGAGGGTGGGCTGGCCCATGGGACGGTCAGGAGATGCATCCCTGAGCTCTGCAGCTTGTTCATGCCCCCAGTACCTTTGAGGCGACCCGTGCTAGTGGAGGAAACCAGGCAGCACTATTCCCCAAGACCCTGCTGCCAGATCAGCCGTGCTCCCTTGAGTCCCCTCTCGGACATTTTCATTCCTGCCTGCCACCCGATCTTCAGGCCCCATAATAGGTCCTGCTCTCCTGTGTTAGCCCCCCACACCCTGCCCTAGGGTAGCCCCTATAGTGACTGCCTCCAGCCTTGCTTCCAGTGGCAGCCCCTGCCAGGAGTGCCTGCCTTTCTCCCTCTCCTCTCGTCTCACTAGGACTCTGCCTCAGAGGTCTGCTCCTGGCTGCTGCCCAGGTCGTGCACTGAGCAGGGAGCCCTGGGGAGCAGACTGGAGCCACACACACAGGCCTGTTTGTGCTTCTACTGACCTGAGCCAGTGGCTCAGGAGCAGAGTCTGTGCAGCTGGGACTGGAGAGCAGGTTGTTCAGCCTTCTGGTTGATCCCTTTCCCAGCAGTGGTAGGGTCAAGGGCTGTAGGCTGCACTCATGGTGGCAGAGGCTGGCTGTAGTTCTGGTTCCCAGACTGCAGCATGGGCCCCTGGTAGCCATGTGCCTGTCTGCTTTCTGACCAGGTTCCTGACAACCCTCCCGACTATAAGAAGTACTACCGCCACATGAACAAGGTACATGCCGCTAGCCTCAGCCGGTCCTTTAAGGAGGGCTCTCCCCTAGATCCTTGGGCTTTCTACTCTGTGATTGTCTGGTGCAGGCACCGGTGCCTGAGTTGCCAAGGCTGTGAGGCAGCCTGTTCACACATGTGGCCATGCCTTGGTGGAATAAAGGATCAAATGTGAGCCAGAGTTTCAAGGGGCAGGCAGAAAAGAACACAGAGCTGGCACCAGGCTCCAAGCTCATTGTGGGGCCTGTGGACTGAGGCTGGACATGGCCTCTGCCTTGTCATGGTGTGGAAGACCTGGGTAGAGGTCTGAGAGCACCCATCATGGGGCAGCTGACCTGGGGGTCTCTGTGCTGGAACTGCAGGTCTGTCCAGCCAGGCCTCTGCCCTGCTGGTGATTGAAGGGCAAGGGGCCAAGGCAGTGGAGGTCACATTGCACTCCACAGGGCGGCTTCTGCTTCAGCACTCTGGACTGCGGCTGGATCGTGGCTGACTGCACCGCTGAGGCCATGAAGTCGGTACTGCTCCTGCAGGAGGAGTGTCCCTCTATCACTGAGCACATCCCCCGTGAGCGGCTCTGCGACGCTGTAGCTGTGGTGAGGCCCCACACATCTCCTCCTTACCCAGACACCCCTGAGCTGTCCACTCCCAGGGTGCTTAGCTGAAGCCAGGTCAGCTGTGGGAGCCGGTGCTCAGGCAGCATGGAAACCCTGGCTGGCCCAGGAGCTTGGTTGGCTGTGTGCACAGAGCCCTGTGCTGCAGAAGCTGGTGCTGCCTGGCCACGGGCCGAGGGGAGATCCTGTGGCTCCTGACCCTCTCTGTGCCTCCTGGAGCTCAAGGACCTGCTGTGCATGCGTGCTGAGGCTCCTTGAGCTGCCTTTGGTAGGACTGGGGGGTGCTTTTGGTTCCTCTGCACAACTTACCCTGGAGCTCTGTGCCATCCAGCAGTGATGCAGCTCATGAGTAGATGAGTGCCCATCTCTGCGTGGCTGCATGAGGCCCCAAAGCCCCACAGGTCGATGAGCACCCTTCTCTGGGTGGCCGCGTGAGGCCCTGACTGCTGTGGGTGTAGCGGCTGCATTGGGCAGCCAAGGGCCTGCTCAGCATGCACACCTGCTCTGTGCCCTCTTCTGCCCCTCTGATTTTCAGTCCTGGGGTGCTTCTAGAAAGCTCTGCCGTGACCTCAGGATGTACACTTGGTTTCAGCTGCTGAGCATGAGGAATCCTGATGGAGGGTTCGCCACCTATGAGACCACACGTGGCGGACGCTTGCTGGAGCTGCTGAACCCGTCAGAGGTCTTTGGTAAGTGCTTGATCATCAGTATGCACACAGACCTGGGCTCCAGGTGCTGGCAGGGCCATGTGGAGCTCTCCCCAATCAGGTGGCGGTGTCCCTGTGTAGTGAGTAAAAGGGCTGCAGCTGTGTCTCAGGGCCAGTGGGGGCTTGGGTGTGATTCATGCTGGGCTTCCTGGCCCCAGCCTGGCTGACTCTCGATTGCACATGGGAGCTTGCGTTGAGTGAACTGCCGTGCATCTTGAGCCCTGTGGTGCCCACAGCACCTGCGACAAGCTATGGAAGCCCTTGGCACATGGGCCATGGCGGTTGGACCATGTCTGCATGTTGCTGTCAGGGCTCTGGTCTGAGGGGCAAAACCTTTGCTTCTGTGTGACCTTTGAACACCTGCTGTACCTCTCTGTGGTGGTCTTGGTTGTCTCGCTCCTCAGCCAGCTAAACAGGGTGTTTTGGGGAGGGGTGCAGCTGCTTCCTGTGTGTCCCTTCTGCTGGGCAGTGCCCCCTCGAAGCTGTGATTGGGCCTTGATCTCAGGTCTGGGTGGCGTACCAAGCCCACGGCCACATTCCCTCCCTCCCAGGGGACATCATGATTGACTACACATACGTGGAGTGCACGTCGGCTGTGATGCAGGCCCTCACGCTGTTCCACAAGCACTACCCAGACCACCGAGTGGTGGAGATCAGGTGAGGAGGGCCCAGGTTGGAGACAGCCTGCCCTGTGCCTGTCATTCTCTGGGGCTTTCCGTCCTGCCTGTGTCTGTCAGTGCATGTGTGGGTCCACGTATGCGTCATCTTAGTAATGCTAGCGAACACACATCAACGGCTCCATTGGGTCCAAATAAATGATGGCTAGGCACTCTCACCTTGAGAGCAGCTGGTACTCAGAGAGGCACGTGGACCCTGCCTGTGGTGTTCAGGATGTCCCAAGGGCACGCCTCATGAACAGCATCATGAGCAAACACCCAGAGTGGAGCCCAGCCCCACCCTTGCCTCCCCTGGACAGATCCACCCTCCTGCCCTCCTGCCCTCTTGTCCTCTTGTGAACACAGGGCATAGGAGTGGCATTGCTGCATGATAGGGCACAGTCACAGGTGTGCGGTTCCTGCAGGGTCTCCTCTCAGTCACAGGTGTGCATTTCCTGCAGGTTCTCCTCTTAGTCACAGGTGTGCATTTCCTGCAGGGTCTCCTCAGTCACGGGTGTGCATTTCCTGCAGGTTCTCCTCTCAGGCACAGGTGTGCATTTCCTGCAGGTTCTCTTCTTAGTCACAGGTGTGCAGTTCCTGCAGGTCCTCTCAGTCACAGGTGAGTGGTTCCTGCAGGCTCTCCTCTTAGTTACAGGTGGGCGGTTTTTCCAGGTCCTCTCAGGCACAGGTGTGTGGTTCCTGCAGGTTCTCCTCTTAGTCACAGGTGTGCATTTCCTACAGGTTCCCCTCTTAGTCACAGGTGTGTAGTTTCTCCAGGTCCTCTCAGTCACAGGTGTGCATTTCCTGCAGGTTCTCCTCTTAGTTACAGGTGTGCAGTTTCTCCAGGTCCTCTCAGGCACAGGTGTGCGATTCCTGTAGGTCCTCTCAGTTACAGGTGTGTGGTTCCTTCAGGTCCTTCAGTCACAGGTGTGCATTTCCTGCAGGGTCTCCTCTTAGTCACAGGTGTGCTGTTTCTCCAGATTGTCTCAGTGACAAGTATGCAGTTTGTTCAGGTTCTCCTCTCAGTCACAGATGTGTGGTTTCTCCAGGTCCTCTCAGTCACAGGTATGCGGTTTCTGTAGATTCTTTGCTCATTTCAATTATATTGTTTCATTTTTTTAAAAAGGTTGGGAAGGAAAAGAGAGAATCAGTTTTACTCAGTTTTTTATCTGTCCTTTTTTTTTCCAACACTTAGTTGTGGATGTTGTTCTAGGGTTTGAAACTGGGTCCTTGCACATGCCAGGTAAACACTCCAACCACTGAACCACTGCTCCAGCCCCATGGTGTTTCATTTTTGAATGTTAAATCTGGTATAGGTTGATTTTGCTAAGATGTACTGTCCTTTTATGTTGCCAGATTGAATGTGAAGAATGTTTGTTTAGGATTTTTACAGTCGTGAATACGGGAGAAAGTGTAGTTTTTATTTCTTTTAATGTGCTTGTCAACTGCTTTTGTTAAGATAATATTGTAGCGGGGCATGGTGGTGCACACCTGTAATCCCAGCAACTGAGGAAGATGAGGCAGGACGATCACATGTTCAAAGCCAGGCTCAGCAATTTAGTGAGGCCCTAAACATCTTGGTCAGACTCTGTCTCTAAATAAAATAAAATGAATAAATTTTAAAACAGTCTGGAGATGTGGCTCAGGGGTCACTTGCCCTTGGGTTCAATCCCTGGTACCAAAAACAACAAAATCCAAAGTGAAGTAAATACTCTGGAAGAATTTATGCAACACAAGTGCTATGTCTACCTTACATGTTTAGAAACATTCACTGAGAGTCCACCTGAGCTCAGAGTCTGCTTTGAGAGGTGTGGGTTTGCACTTCTCTAGTAGAGGACCATGAGAACTCTTCTCCATGCCCCAGGGGTCGGGGTCCCGTCCCAGCTGGCTTGGGCAATGGTCCAGGAGTCCCACTGTCCACTTCAGCAGCTCACTTCCTTCTGACTCTGGCTCTGATCTTTTGGAAGCAGCCATTGTTAGTCTTCAGTTCTGCCTCGGGTGCAGGTGTGTTGTGTTTATATAAGGCTTCATCCATGTCTGCTCTTGATTGTTGCTTTTCTACTATGTTTCCTTTTCTAACTTGGATGCTGAGGTAAGTGACTATTTGAATATGCACTTGATGCTGTGGATGAGCTATCTCTTGGCTAAAAGTGTTTCTTTTTCTGTTCTGAGTTCTTCGCTGGCCCCTGAGTTATTCAGGGCTATGCTGCTGAGGATTTTCTTGCTGTCATAGCAGGCCCCAAGCATTGAGGCAGCTTCTGTTCTGGCAGGCAGGTGCAGATGATTGGGGTGTGTAGCCTTATTCTGGTCACTCTAGCCGAGTACCTTCTGCATTTCCACCAGCCGTGGGCAGGGTCCTTGCTGCTGCACCCCCTCGCTTACCCCTGCGTTGGCAGGGCCTTGGGTTTTAGCCATTCTTGTGTGTTGGTGGTCTCGTTGGACTTGGAGTCCCCCGTGGTGTAGCATGAAGATATTCTTTTCACAGATTTGTTTGCCGTCCATGGGCCTTGCCCTTATCTGGACAGTGTCATTGGAAGCTACACAGGAGGTTACTTTACTCCTGCATCTTCCCGACACGTTTGCCCTTTTGCTTTGTCCAGTTTCAGCCTGGGGATGACGGCCCTGCTGTGTGGACCCCCACGCGCACACTTCCGCCATCTGTCTTTTCCTCCTGTGCCCATCCAGCACAGGTGACACTTCTTCCTGCAAGCCTTGTGCTCTGCCAGTTGCTGGCCCTCGTATCCTAGAGCAGCACGGATCGAACGCTATTCTTATGTCTCAGCTCTTTGGAAAAGGGACTGTATGGTCTTCCTGTGAATGTGTAGGACCCCCGTCACAGAGCCAGGCCACCTCATTGTCTGTCTTTTCTGATACTGGGGATTAAC
Source organism: Aplodontia rufa (assembly GCA_004027875.1). NCBI lineage: Eukaryota > Metazoa > Chordata > Mammalia > Rodentia > Aplodontiidae > Aplodontia > Aplodontia rufa. The sequence goes on from PVKS010001191.1 coordinate 110,423, forward strand.
TCAGGATCTCGCACATGCCAGGCAAGTGCTTTGCAACTGAGCCACTGATGTAGCACAGATGAGGCAAGATACCAGAGGGATTTCCAGGAAGCAGGTTTAATTATGCTGCAACATGGACCAGAGGGGGCTACTGCCAATAATTCTCTGGACCCCAGTGTGCAGGGGTCTTTGTGATGTACACCCTTTAGGAAGTTACAGAGCATTCAGTTCTTGTTTTGATTGGTCACCAGACAAAGGTTTCATAGTAATTGGTTTACCAAGAAAAAACAGAAATAGCAACTTTTCACCTTTGTCCAGACAGTTTTTTGTAATACCAGATTTTTGCAAAAAAAAAAAAGTCCTATATGTAAGTTTTCATGTAATTTCTCACCTTTACAGGAGAGAGAAAACTTCTGCAGAAGAAGGGGAGTTGGGTAAACTGCAGGAACTGGCTGCAAAATCTTTGTTAACTGACACAATTTAAAGTGCAAACCCCCATCTTTTTTCCCCCTCTTCTTGGGCAAAGAGTTTTAGGGGCTTAAGATTATGGATAAGGGGCTTCTCCCACATTATCACATCTCCAGCCATTTTTATTTTTATTTTGAGACTACATCTCACTAAGCTGCTTAGGGCCTAAGTTGCCCTGACTGGTCTCAAACTTGTGATCCTCCTGCCTCAGCTTGAGGAAGAGTCACCACACTTGTCTTGTATGACTATTTTGATGAAGTGTCTGTTAAGTCTTTGGCCTGTTCTTTAATTGAATTGTGTGTTTCCTGACTGTTGATTGTGTATTTGAATATGCAGGGCACCAGTCTTTGATCAGATATGCTTTTTACAGTACTTTCTCCCACTCTGGCTTCTTGTCTTCATTTTATTGACATTTTTTTTTTTTTTTTTTTTTTTTAGTACTGGGCATTAAACCCAGGGGCACACTGAGCGACATCCTCAGCCTATTTATTTTTTATTTTGAGACAGGGTCTGGCTTAGTTGCTTAGAGCCTCACTAAGTTGCTGAGTAATCCCAGCTACCCAGGAAACTGAGGCAGCAGGATTGCAAGTTCAAGGGCAGCCTTGAGACTGAGGGGGAAAGAAGCAATAGCCAGCCCTAGGTGCCCAGGTTTCCTGTGCCATGTTTTAGGAATCATCAAGTTTGGTGTTTCATGTGTAGGCCTGAGCTCCGTTCTTAATTCTTGTAAGGGTCTGAGGTCTGCCTCTGGGTCATCTCCTTCCCATGTGGAGGTCCCATTATTCTGGCTTCGGGTATTGAGGCCCCTCCATCACTGCACTGCTGTGGGGTCCTCTTGTTCTGGCTTCGGGTATTGAGGCCCCTCCTCCACTGCGCTGCTGTGGGGTCCCCTTGTTCTGGCTCTGGGTTTTGAGGCCCCTCCCACTGCGCTGCTGTAGGGTCCCCTTGTTCTGGCTCGGGGTTTTGAGGCCCTTCCTCCACTGCGTTGCTGTGGGGTCCCCTTGTTCTGGCTCCAGGTGCTGAGGCCCCTCCTCCACTGTGCTGTCTGTGCTGCTGTGGGGTTCCCTTGTTCTGGCTCTGAGTGTTGAGGCTGCTCTACTGTATTGCCTGTGCTGCTGTGTTGGGAGCAGCTGATGTGGGTCTGCCTCTGGGCTCTGCTGTGCCTATCTGTTTGTTCTTTCTCCAGGGCCACACTATCGGGGTCCTGTAGGCTTGGGGAAAGTCCTCTCCTTTTCCTTCAATAGTGTGTTTTTTGCCTTTCCAGATAAATTTTGGAATCAAGCATTGATATCTGCAAAATAAGCTGCTGGCATTTGGGTCCAGTCAGGGGATCTTTTACTTCCTTTGTCTGAGTTTGCTGGTTGTACTAGGGGTCCTGTGCATGAGTCTGCTGGCTGTGCCACATGGTTTCATGTTTTTTTGCTCCTGCCTGTGGCTCTGTGTTCTCTACGTGAAGTCCAATTGCCTGCTGCTGACCGTGTTAGCCTGGTGTCCTGCAGGGATTTTCTGCATAGATAGCTGTACCATCGGAGTAAATGGTTTTATCTGTTCCTGCCCCCAGTATGTCTTTTGCCCATTGTCCAACTTGCAACTCAGTGTCCACTGGGTTGTGTGGGTTCTGGCCCCATCCAGGCTCCTCTCTGTGGAGTGCGGTGCTGGCTGAGGGCTTCTGTAGATGTTCTTTTTTTTTTTTTTTTTTTTAAAGAGAGAGGGACAGCGAGAGAGACAGAGAAAGAGAGAAACAACTTTATTTAGTTTTTCACATGGCCTTAGTTGCTCCAACACTCAGTTGTGTACGTGGTGCTGGGGTTTGAACCCGGGTCCTCATGCTTGCCAGACAAGCGCCGAAACCGCTGAGCCACCGCTCCAGTTCCTTCTGTAGATGTTCTTGATCTGGCAAGGAGTTTTGTCTTCCTGGTGTGCTGAGCGCTTCCCCATGAACGCGAGCTGGGTTTTGTGAGATGCTGTCAGCACCAGTAGATCATGTTTTTCGTTTTCTCTTTGAGTGCTGGGGGTGGAAGCTAGGACCTTGCCCCTGCCTGATGAGCACTCTGCTGCTGAGCCAGCCTGGCTGCCAGGAGGAGGATCCCATGGGGTGCTGGCACAGTTCTTTCTGTGCACTGTTAGATGTCATTTAAGGCTTTATGCAACTTGCTGTTTCTGTGCTCCTGAAGAATCGGCCTCATCTCCATTTCTTATTCTGTGCCTGCCTATGTTGGCGTGGGGTGCTCTGACCCCACAAACCACACTAGCAAGTTGCTCCGCTCCTGTTATCTGCAAGATGGTCTAGAGACTTGGTAGAGTTTTGTCTTTGAATGTTTGGTGGAATTTGCTGGTGAAGCCATATGGGCAAATCCTTATCCTGATTAATTTTGGGATTTCCCTATGGATAGCCATGTCACTTGCAAATGACACCTCCTTCTTTTCATTCTTTTCTTTTTTTTTTTTTTTCAGAGCTGAGGCCCGAACTCAGGGCCTTGCGCGTGCGGGCAAGCACTCTGCCACTGAGCTAAATCCCCAAACCCTCATTCTTTTCTTAGTTTAAAAACTAGACCTACAATCCACATAAATGACATTAGTGACTTGCATCGTTGTCTCCTCGGCACCATCGTGTCCTCCGTGTGCTGAGGCCTCCAGGGTTCTGCTTGAGGTGAAAATGGCATCTTTGTCAGGTTTCTGGATTCTGGAGTGGAAAGCTTCAGCTTCTCTGCCAAGAGTGGCAGTTGGTGGAGGTTTGGGGCAGCTGTCTGTCTGCAGCTTGTACAGCGTTTCTTTTCTGACCTGCTGCCGTGAGGCTTCCCTTGAGCAGGGTTGCACTTCAAGCTCAACTAGTTGGTGCTATCTGTGCCCTGGCCTGTTCGTGCTGCAGAGGCACACCACCTGCCAGACCTGGTCCCCCTGCTGTGGGTGTGGAAGTTAGAGGTGGCATCTGGATGGGTGACAGTGTCCCCTTCTGTCCCGGGGAGAGTCCCTGTGAGGTTAGGACTAATATTCTTGGCAACTGAGTAGAACTCAAGAGAAGCTGCTAGTCCTGGAGCTTGCTTTCTGAGAAAAGTTTATGTTTTTGACTCGTATTTTTAGTAGTTTTAGGACTATTTAGGCGCTTTCTTGAGACAGTTTCTTTTTTTTTTTTTTTAAGGAAAGGGACAGTGAGAGAAAATCATCTTTATTTAGCTTTTCATGTGGCTTTCATTGCTCTGACACTGAGCTGTGTATGTGGTGCTGGGGTTTGAATCTGCATCCTTGTGTATGCCAAGCAAGCGCCGTGACTGCGGAGCCATCACTCCAGCCCCTCTTGAGGCAGTTTTGATGTTACATCTTCTGGTGTTTTCCATTAGAGTCACATTGCGCTCCATTCCTGGGATTACCATTAGGACTTTCTGCATGTTGGTTCCCTTTTGCTGAGCGGCACTATGGCCACACGCTTTGCAGCAGCATTGCCAGCACACAGACACACACATGGACAGTTCACAGTTTCTGTGGGGCAGGCCCAGGCCCATGTGGCCCATTGCGTCCATGGCTGGTTGTTGTTTCTATGGGGCAGGCCCAGGCCCACGTGGCCCATGGCATCTGTGGCTGGTCATTGGCTCTGTGGTGTGGGCTGTGGCTCATGACATCCGTGGCTGGTTGTTGTTTTTGTGGGGCAGGCCCAGGCCTGCGTGGCCCACAGTGTCTGTGACTGACCCTGGTCCTTGGCTCTGTGGGGCAGGATGTGGCCCATGGTGTCCATGACTGGTCATTGTTTCTGTGGGGCAAGCCCAGGCCCATGTGGCCCATGACTTCCATGGGTGGTCATTGTTTTTGTGGGGTGTGGTCCACGGTGTCCGTGACTGACCCTGGTCCTTGGCTCCATGGGGCAGGATGTGGCCCATGACATCCATGGCTGGTCGTTGTTTCTGTGAGGCAAGCCCAGGCCTGCATGGCCTACAATGTCCATGGCTGACCTTGTGAACTGCTGTATCCTATACAGGCCTCACGCCTAAGACCTTCCTCTTGCCTTTTCCTGAAGCTCTGACCACCTGCTTTCCCATCCTGTGTCCTTTGACTGCCAGTTTTCTTCTTGCCTGAAGATCATTTTAACTGTTTTCTACGAGGATCACATTCCCTCTTCTGAGAGCATGGGGTGGGTACAATTGGGGTAGGCACTGTGGTTTTGCTGGAATGTTCATTGGGCCCACCACCTGTGTTCCAGGGAAACACTTGAGCGGGGCCTGGAGTTCTGCCGGCAGAAGCAGAGGGATGATGGCTCCTGGGAAGGGTGAGTTGGCTGCCATGGCCATCAGGCGTGAGCTGCCAGAGGCATGGGCCATCTTGAGAGGAGGTGGGATGTGGCACCGTGGTCGATGCTTGGCCTTCCCTTGTGCCAAGTGCCTATGTTTCCTATTGGTGGGAGCAGTTGACTAAGTGTAGGAAGTGCTCTGTGGCCAGAGAATGAGGGCTTCTCCTTTCTAGCCCAGCCTCTTGGTTGTCCTGAGCCTCCCTGGTGGGGGCAGCCAAGCCAGGTGGTTACTGCATCTTAAACCCAAAATGTCTGGTCCCAGGTAGAAGACTCGTAAATTTTCACAGGGGTTCTGTTCCTGGGATCCCGGACATAATGGGTTGCAGCCTCTGTGCCGAAGCCCTAGAGGAGGTGCTACTTGCTGGGGGGTGTGGGATGCTTTTCCTGACAGTAGGCCCAGCCCTACCCTCTCTGCTCAGGGGCGTGTGGCACTCCTGGGCAGGGAGCGGTGAGCCATCTTGGGGCTGAAGCTCCCCACTCTCCCTCCAGCTCCTGGGGGGTGTGCTTCACCTACGGCACCTGGTTTGGCCTGGAAGCTTTCGCCTGCATGGGGCACACCTACCAAGATGGGTGAGTGCAGCTGCTGGCCATGCATATGCCACTGCAGTATTTTCCCCTTTTATGTTTGATTATGGGGTTTCACAGTATTTTTAAACAGTGGGATAAGAACAGTATCCCAGAAAATGTAAATCCAAGTGCAAAGATGTTTCCCTGGCTGGTGAGCTTTTGGCTGGGGCCACCTCAGAGTTCTCCAGAGCTGACCCCGGACCTTTCCTGTGCATGTCTGCTTTTCCACCAGTAGGTGGGCTAGGGTCCAGGCAATTCGCTGTCCTAGCTGAGGGAAGGGTGAGGCCTTGGGTCCAAACCCTGTTTCTAGCTGCCCCACCAAGCACTTCTGGATCTAGTAAGCTGCTAGGGTGGGGATGGGCTGTGTCCCAGGTTGGCCAGATGCAACCCAGGAGTTCCTAGGTTTTTTTTCAGTGCCCCACATGCTCAGTCTGCTGCTCAGTGCAGCCGTGTGCAGGTGCAGAGCATTTTTCTGTTCCCAGCAGCTCAGGAAGCAGGCGGAGTATCCCACTTCTCACTTGTAGGCCCTCCCCATGACCCTCAGGCTGCCTGTCAGGGTGGGATCTGGTGGGCCTGGACCTTCCCCAGTGAGGGTGTCTCCGGTCTCCTGGTCTCTGCAGGGCTGCCTGTGATGAGGTCTCCCGGGCCTGCAACTTCCTGCTGTCCCAGCAGATGGCAGATGGAGGCTGGGGGGAGGACTTTGAGTCCTGCGAGCAGCAGCGTTATGTACAGTGCGCCCAGTCCCAGATCCACAACACATGCTGGGCCCTGATGGGGCTGATGGCTGTCAGGTATGGGTGACAGGACGGTAAGCAGGCAGCCTGGGCCAAGTACAGGTGTGGGAAGAGGTGAGGGGGCCACGGGCCATGGTGCTGCTCAATTGTCACTCTGGGGACAGAGGCACCTCCAGGAGCAATGCTCCCTGTTCCTGAATAGCAAGCAGCCCATCTGGCTGAGGGAGACCCTGCAAAGAGATTTGCTGTTTAGAAATGGACAGCCACTAACTAAAGAATTCATGGCCAGTAGTGGCTGGCAGAGCAAAGGAAGCAGAGGCTCAATGGAATTGAGGGGAGGTGGGCTACGTGAGGAGACTGCTTCCCCTTGTGTTAGCAACAGTGGCTGCCTTGCTCGCTGGTCAGAGCATTTGTCCCTGCAGCTGGCCCTCCTGTGTTCACAGCTGGTGCTCAGCCATGCATGTACAAGCATACACAGAGATATGCAGATGTGTTCATGTACACACAGGCACATGCAGACATGCACATGTATTCATGCACACACAGGTATATGTACAGGTGCACACAGAGATGTGCAGACATGTTCATGCACACACATGCATATCTGCGGACATGCATATATAGACATGCACACACTCATGCATGTGGTATTCCAATCTGCTGCTCTGTTAGATTAGAGCCTGAATTCCCTCCTTTGTTGTGAGCGGGTACAACAGTTGAGGGTACCTGGGGGAGGACTCTCAGGACCTGCTCCTGCTGCCCTCCAACACCAAATTCAGCCCCTCCAAGCCTGCAGTCCCTCTGGTATCTGTCCTTGCCAGCAAGCGTGTACACTTCCATGGCCTGCCGCATGTTAGTTGGGCGTAGGGCTTGGCCTTCCCTGCAGGGTTTCTGAGCGTGTCCTGCCTGCCCTTCTCCCCTTTGCCTGTGCAAGCTGTAGGTTCCTCTGCCATCACACAGTGTCACAGGGTTCTTTTACTTGTGCTCAGTGTGAGACAGCAGGGATGCTCCCATGTGTGTGCGTGTACATGTGTGCTGGTGAGCATGCCAGCTGTTTCAGGCTGTCTCTTCCTCAGGCACCCTGATATCACAGCCCAGGAGAGAGGGGTCCAGTGTCTGCTGGAAAAGCAGCTGCCCAATGGTGACTGGCCCCAGGTGCGTGAGATGCAGCACTGACCTCTGGCTTGTGTGTGATATTCACCTCCTCCGCCTTGTCCTTCACTGGGTGCTTTGGGGATTTGGGTGCAGATCTTGCTCTCTGTGACTTAGGTTCTGTTGGGGACCAGGTGGGAGGTGCCCCCACGGCACATACCCTTGATTCTGCAGTTGTATGTGATGCTGCATGTGGCCCCTACCGATGGGAGGTGTGGGTGCAGTCTCCAATGTGACTGAGGGCTGGAGACCTGGGCAGGGTTTGCTCCTGGGCGAGTCTCTGGGCCGGGTTGAGGCTGGTGGGAGGACTGCCTGCCTATGCTTCTCTCATGCTTGTTCAGTCAGCTCCCCCAGGCAACCTGATGGCCAGGCCCATGGTCCAGGACAAGTCCCTCAGTGCCTGGTGCCTGTTTCTGTGTCCTTCCAGGAGAACATCTCTGGGGTTTTCAACAAGTCCTGTGCCATCAGCTACACAAGCTACAGGAACATCTTCCCCATCTGGGTCCTGGGCCGCTTCGCCAACCTGTACCCCGAGAGAGCTCTTGCTGGCCGCTCTTGAGAACACACTGGCCAGTGCTGGCAGCTAAAGGTGACGAGCACTGTGTCACATGAGCTCCCCGCAAGACCAAGGGGTCTTGGCCTGGTTGTGGGAGCCCCGAGCCCTGCCTTGGGCTCCAGCCCTTCCACTCCATTTAGGCATGTGTGAGGCAGGATCAGGCCTGAGGCAGGGATGGGGTCTGGGTTGGTGGCTTTGGACACTTGATTGCCGGCACAGGTCTGGTTCTGAGAATGACTTGGGTGAGGCAGGAGCAAGTGGAGCTGTGACACTTGAGATGCCCCAGCACTCTGCAGCACCCGGGTGCACATGCTGCCTGAGGGAGTGAGTAGCCAAGGCCTCAGGAGAGAGTGGCTGGGCCCACTCCTCTCTCCTGGTGCTCTTGCACAGTGCGGCCTGGCTGAGCCACTGCTGCGTGGTCCATATGCTGGGCTGAGGAATGGACACAGCCCCACAACAGTGGTGTCTGAGAGACCAGCCGCTGGGGAGTGGGCCAGGCTCTAGTTCCCCGAGATGCCCCCAGACACTGTGAGCATCTTGAGGCTGCATGGTGGGGAGTCCAGCGTGGCCCCTGATCTTCCCCTGGCTTATGAGCTGGGCTGGGCTGGGCTGCACTTCCAATGGCATCCTGGCCTCCAGGGTTTGCAGGCACTCTGTTGATGAATGTGCTCGCAGGAGTTGAAGCAGAGCAAGGGCGGTCAGGTGCTTCCCTCGTGGTTCCACCCTGGGGTGCTGCTGTATGCCAGGGACAGCCAAGCACCCCCACCCAAACCTACCACAGGGGCCCAGGAGAAGGCTCATAGTGCCCTCAAGGCCACCACCAACTTTCCACGCCAAGTATGTGCTGAGCTGAGATGAAGGCCATGTCACCTCTCTGAGTGAGCTCCAAATTCCTTCTGGCCTCTAACCCTGTCAGGTCTGGCTTGCATATAGGCAGGGCTGGGATGGAAAATTGGGCCCTGGCTTTGCCTTCAGCCTGCATGAAGGAGCTCTCAAGTGCTCAGGCTTCCCAGGCAGCAGTCGCACTCCCCAGCTGTGGTGAGCAGGGCCCCCACAATGCCTCCACAGGCTGTGCCTCTTACCCCTGCGCCTCCTGGTTTGGTCGAGTTATTCTGGCACCATCTGCTAAAAAGACAACTTTCCCCCCCCGGCCCATTGTCTTCCTTCAGAAACTGGAGAGCTGTGTCCCATGCCCCTCCAGTCCCCTGTCCCCTGCCCAGGACCCTCTAGGGCTACCCCATCATGGTAAAGGATCCAGAACTCTGCCCAAGATTGTTCCATATGTCTCCTGCCCAGCCTTAGTGGCCCTGTGCAGTGCTGTTCCTGGGCCTTCTTGCTTCAGGTTACAGCCTGCACTATTCCCTGTGCCGACCTGTGACCCTGCTGCCAGATCTGCCCTAGCAGCAGCTGCTATGCCCAGGAACTTCCAGCCAAGACCAGATCACTGTAAATGATACACTTTCCAGAAAGGACCTGCAAAGTCACCTTTATACTGAAAATATTGCTGAAAGTCACCTGCCATGACCAGCTCCCTAATAAAGAGACTCTTGGACCCATAGGGAGAAGCGTATTGTGCTTGTTTTTCTTTGTCTGGGGATCCTGTGCTCTGGGGTTTTCTGAGATGGCTGCCTCATGTCCCCAGGAGGCTGGGACTGCAGCCTCCATTCAGCGACCAGAACAGCTTCCTGGGGACAAGTGTCCTCAGCAACTGGAGGGTGCATTTGCCTCAGTGTGATTGAAAGTAGACGGTGCCCTGAGCGTTACTGAGGAATCCTGAGCACAGGGCATGTGGTCTTGGTGGTTAGGGGCAGATTTTCAACATGCTGCAGGCACTCAGGGAGTCCAGATGAACCCACACTGAAGGAAGAGCACCAGATGGGAACTCTGCTCTTCACCAAGGGAGAAGGACACCCAGGTGGCCAGTGTGTGGCCAACACAGAGACTTTCCCTGTGCCTAGAATAGTCTCCGCAACACACTGTTGGCATTCAAAGCAGAAATGGTGGTGTTCTGACATGGAGCTGTAGCAGCAGGAACAGGCTGGGTATCCAGGGATGGAGCTGTGGTGGCAGGAACAGGCAGGGTGTCCAGAGAGGCATGCGGTTCCCTCATGTGGGGCATTAGGTCACGACTATGACCTAGCAACGCAATGATTCAGGAGGAGGCGGGGGGAAGAACAGAGATCAGAGGGGACACTCAGAAAGCCAGTAGCAAGGTGTTAGACAAACCCAACCATCTGCAGTCTTAGTAACTGGCAAGATCTGAGTGCTCTGCTGAAGGACAGAGCTTGTCACATTGGAGAAGCACAGCACATCTCTGTTGTACAACGGTGAATTTCAAGTATAGAGAAAGGTTAACAGTAAAAGTTTAAGCCGGTGCAGTGGTACACACCTATAAACCCAGCAGCATGGGAGACCGAAGCAGGAGGATCCATAGTTTGAGGCCAGCTTGAGCAATTTAGTAAGGCCCTGCCTCAAAAAAGTCAAAGTTTAGAAAAGTAAATAACAAACAGTAATCATTAACAAAAGTGCTATTTTAATGTCAAAGTAGACTTTAGGACAAGAAATAATACCAGAAGTAAATAGAGTGGGTCAATATATAAGGGGTAACAAACACCCCTGGATGTACATACACTTAGCAACAACTTCACAATACACGAAGCAGATGCTTCAGAGCTGGACAGGGACTAGACAACAGCTGTCATGGGAGTCCCACCCACTGATGGACACAAGATTTGGAAGGAAAGACCCGAACATCAACCAGCATGAGCTAACCGGCACTTAAGGAGCACTCAGCCTGGCTTTGGAGCCACGCACTCCAGTGCTTGTGCACCATTCATCAGGACAGACTGCTGGGTCGGAGTTGACTCTCATGAAACTGAAAAGGACCGGAACCACAGCAAGTGGAATTAAATGAGAACTCAATGTCTAAAAGATTCGGGAAATCTCAAATACCTGGAAGTTGAATAGCACACACTTGAATAACCACTGGTCAAAGGTGAAACAAGAATAAAGTTGGGGGACCGGCCCCTGCCCCCTGGAGATCTGGCAAAGCTGCAGGAATCAGAGTCATGGCAGGGCCCAGAGCAGGCCATCCTATGGAGAAAGGAGTCACTCCTGCAGATGGTTTTAGAGGAAGTGGACATGGTGTGCAGAACGTGAACATAAGACACAAACACAAATCCTTCACAGAAATCAAAGCACATCACAGATCTAAATGTGAAGACTGTAAAATCCCAGAAGGTGACGTAGGGAACTGATGACCTTTTATGTACAGCACCAAAGGCATGGTCCGTGAAGGATTTCTGGAAGACAGGCTCGCAGGCCTGCTATACGACCCAGCCATCAGCTCCATGGTGTTTACACAAAGGAGTTCGAAGTGCGCCCACAGGGAAGCTTGCACTGATGTTCACAGCAGCTTTATTCTTGGTTGCCGAGTAGGTGATAGATGGACAGACTGTGGTCCAGACAAAGGGGAAATGTCCAGTGGAAGAGCAAATGAGCTGCAGAGCCATGAAGATGGGTCCGAGATGTATACTGTAAGTGAAAAAGTCCATCTGAGAGCTGCATGCTGTGTGATCCCAACTCTGACGTTCTGGAAAAAGCAAAACCACGGCAACACAGAGGTCGGTGGTTGCCAGGAGCTGGGAGCAGGTGGGCCGAGGGCCGAGCACGGGGCTTTGGGGCAGCAATACTGCTTGGGTGGTGTGGTGTTGGGTGTGCACTCATGCACATTCTCCAATCTCTGAGTACATAGCCCGAGGTAGGCCTTGGATTGGGTGACCATGTGCAGCTGAGGTCTGTGGTGGGACAGGTGGGGGTGTCGATGGGAGCTGTGTAGTGCGGGAGCAGGAGGTGTGTAGGGTGTCTCCATACCTTCTTCCCAGCTTGACTGCGAATCCCAAACTGCTTTCAAAGAAAAGTGCATGAAGGAGAATAGAAAATGCTTCAAGCTGAATGAAAAGGAAAGCATGTCACCAAAAGCTGTGTGATGTACCTAAAACACGCAGTAAGAAAGAAAGCCAGACAGGTAATGCTCAGTGCAAAGAACAAATGAGCTGTTATAGCCAGCAACCTAAGTTGTTGCCCCGAGAAGCTGAGGTCCAGAGTGAACAGAAGGGAGGGAGCTGAAAGAGCAGGGCTCGGACACGGTAGGCTGCGGGGCCAGGCAGGGGATCCATGAACCCAGAAGCCAGCTTGAGCAGGACGGACAGGGACAAGGAGTGGCCACTACTGCTCCTGAAGCTACTCTCCCTAGGGAGCCAGTCCACTGTGCCCACTGGCACTGCTGTGGGTCTCCTCCTGTGGCAGGGTCTACCTGTCTTTGGAGGGCTCAGATGGACAGAAAGGGCAAGTTCCTGGAGACAGTTGTTACCAAAATGGACAGAAGAAGAAATAGAGCATTTAAATAGCCACATATCTGTCTAAGACATTGGGTTAGAAACTTAAAACCTCCGGGTGAGAGCCAGGCCTAGGTGGCTTCTCTGATAAATTCTACCACATATTTAAGAAAGAAATAGTCTAGTATACCCCAAAGCAGAATAGTCTCATTGGAGGGCCCATGTTATAAACCAGGCCAAGACATGAGGAGGAAGACCCGAGCACTTCTCTCATGTACACTGAATGAAGTTGGAAGGGATAGTAGAGTGGTTGGGCAGTCAGCCACACCTGCAAGCCAACTGGTGGAGGCAGATGGGCAGCCTCAGGGCCTTCAAAGGCAAAGGAAAACCATGAGGCTCACCTATGGGAAAACTGGGATGTGGGGCAAACACCGATGGGAAGATTTGCTGTCTGTAGCACTTACTTGGATCTTGATGCTTACTCCCAAAACCAACATGAACCCTGGGCTAGCACACTAAGTTGGGGTCCTGCTCTTAGGTGCCCCCTGCCCTGTGGAGATTCCATCTCTTCCTTAAATAAATCCCACTCTTGCCTTCTGTGATTGCCCATAGATTTCCTCTTCAAATTTGTGAGACAAGAACCCAGAAGATTGGTGCCAAGTTGCTGGGGTTTGTGTGACACCAAGAACTGCAATCCTCGCTCCACAGTAGCTGGGAAAGCCCAGCTCCTCACTGGGTAGCTGCTGGCATTGAATTGGGCTGTTTCTGGAGCGGAGCTCTGCAGCCAGCTCAAGCTGCATTTGCCAAGTAGGAGCAGAGGCTCTGGCTCATCTCAACTCCTGTATTAACATGGGCAGAAGCATGCTGAGCCGGGCAGTGTCTGAAGACACACGCCACAACAGTGTAGGCCTGCGTGGCCTGCCCTGGTGGATCCTATGCTCCTGTTGCGCTCATCTGAGGTAGGAGCCCTGCAGGCCCAGAGGTTGGTGCTGGGGCATTTGGGTCACCATCGAGATGCCCACTCTGCACAGACCCTGAGCTTTCTCCCTTGACACAGCATCACAGAAGCTCTGCTCTGTCTGGGCTGCCTCCACTGGAGAGCCCATGCTGTGGGGGAGAGAAGGTGCTGGCGTGGACTCACTCAAGGAGGGCCGGGAGAGGCCCTTGGTGCCAGGAGGGCTGGAGACAGCAGTTCAGCAGCTTCCCGGCAGCTGGAGAAGCAGGGAGCAGGGTGTGTTCCTGGGTGGTCACTGAAACCCCGCCAGGTGGGACCCAGTGTGCCACAGGTCTCCTGTGATTGGTCCAGAGGGCCTTTGTCCCCTGCCACAGTCTTCAGTTAGTGACAGTTCGGTTAGTCCCATTGGTGTACTTGGCTGGTCTCCCTTTTCAGCTCCCACTGCCCTTTCTTCCTCAAGTGTGGATCTCAAGGGCCAGCCCCAGTGAACATCCGTCTGTGGGTGTCACCCAACCTGGGGACCCCAGCGGTGGCCGTGCTATCTCTTTAAGGGTGGCGACATCACAAGGCTGTGGAAGGCCGGGTAGCCGTGGAGCTCCGTGGTCTCGGGCTGTTTCTGTGGGGTCTGTGAGCTCTGGATTTCCATCTCCATGGGGCCGCAGGCCCACACGTGAGCACGGAGGACGCGCCATGGCCGAGGGCAGTGAGCTGATGAACAGGCTCATGAGTGAGAACGCAGACCTGAAGAAGCAGGTGCGCCTCATGAAGGAGAACCAGATGCTGAAGCGGCTGCTCAGCGAGAGCTGCCAGGAGAGCTGCGGCCGCCCGGGCCGGGAGTCCCTCTTCCCCAGGGCCCCCGCCTACCCTGAGGCCTGCTCCCCCGGGAGTGCAGGTGAGGCACAGTCCCGGGAAGGGCAGTGGGCCCTGAGAGGCCTCCCATGAGGCTGAGCACCTCCCAACCCTCCAGTGTCATCCGTCCTCCCCTGGGGCCTCGAGTCCACTCCTGAGGTGTGGAGGGAGTGGGCTGCCACTTGAGCCGGTCCAGTGGCCCTGTCAGACCGCAATGTCAGAAGAGACACTGAGGCAGGAGTGGGCTCTGCAGCAGTTTACCCCACTGGTGTCCTGTCCTCTCTCCTGGGACAGTGGTGGGCCTGGTGGTGGGCCCGACATGCGTGTCTCCTGGAGGTGCAGAGCAGGTGCGCCCATGCTGTGAGGTCACACCTCTCTCAGGTCCCTTCCTAGATGCCATCTTCCAGCGTGGTCAGGTGGCTGAGCCTGTGCCCCAGGAGCAGTATCCACCCCAGCGGAGGCCTATGGTGGCCTCTTGGGGGTGAGTGGGTGGGATCATGGCTCTGATATTCTGTCCACCACATGGCATTTCTCCAACCTCCTGTGGCTTCAAACAAGGAAAAAACCAAGAGTTTGATGGCTTTCTGCCAAAGTGGTTCTGTTTCAAGTGTTTTTGAGGAAAAGTTCCCTTTTCATAGTGGTATGGTGACTTTGGGTGCAGTTGGTGCAGTTGGATTAGGAAGGTGGGAAGTAGGCACAACACCCAGCCAGTGCTGTTTGAGAACTGTGGCCCAGCCAGGTGAGGCCCAGAGACTGATTCCAGCCTCCCAGTCCTCTGTGATGGACCAGCAGCCAGCATCCCATGGACCCTGCTGTGTGCCAGGTGGAACTATCTGGCCAGACTGCAGCCAGCTCCCATGGGATGCCCTGAGGAACGGTGCTCGCCCACGAGGGACCTCCCCAGGGCCTGTGTTTGGTGTAGTCACTTCCTGAGTCCACCTCAGGCATCTGCCAGCCTCCTCTGTGTCTCCTCAGCCCTAGAAAGAGTGTCTTGCACTAGCAGCCTCAGGTGAGGCCACTGGGCCCTGCCTCGTGCTGATGATGCAAAGCCTGGGGCTAGGAAAGTTCACCATTGGTCTTGACACCTTTTGTCCCAAGGGGGCCTAGAAGAGGGAGTGGGTAGGCAGGACTCCTCACAGGGAGTCAGGCTGGAGGATGGAGGCAGTGGACTGGCAAGTGGCTCAAAGGCCATAGAATATTTGCTGGGTCGCACGTGGCATGCTGGAGTGTCAGTGTCAAGTTCATGGACACTTGAGGTCCAGGAACTGTAGGTAGCTGCAAAGGCCCTTGTGCTCAGTGCTGACCACGTCCAAAGCTCACACATGCCTGGTGCCACATCTCCCAGCTGTGGCCATGCTGTCCTTCAGACAAACCTGGGCCACCGAATCTTCCATGGAGTGTGTTGGAACCCAGCGGCGGGGTATGGGCCAAGCTTAGTGAGGGTCAGGCTGGCGTGGGCTTCAGTGAGGCCTACCAGACCACAGGGAGAGCTGACTCAGCTTAAATGCAAAGCTGGGCCTGTACAGGGCCGGCCTCCTCCCTCTGCCATGTCTGGGCTGATATGTGTGCCTGGGATTGAACCTGAGCTCTTGGTGCTGCATTCAGGCGTGGCCCCTCCCTGGCAGACTGTGGGGCAGAGTTGTCCCCAGCAGTGGGGACTGGAGTTCAGAGAGTCAATGCCACAAGCTTGAATGATTGGAAACTCACAATGGAAGGAAGCAGCGCTGAGGTGCTGCACACACAGGTGTGCAGGCAGAAGCACAGCTCCAGCAAAGGCCACAGTGGCCTGCAGGTCTCCAGAGGTCCCATGCTGTCTGTTTTCAAAGCAGGATGCGTGCTTCAGAAACCTGCTTTCTCGGAACCTGGTGCCAGGTGTGGCCCACGTACAAGCCCCAGAGGAGCCTCTGCAAGCTTCCCAGCCCTGCTCCAGGGCAGCCAGGCCCATCACTGGATTCTTCTCTGGCTCTGTTGCTGGACATGCCGAAGGGCATTGGTTTGTCCCTTTGGTTCACCTAAACAAATTGTGTTCTGCAGTTTGAGCATCCCTTAACCATTCCTCTCACCCATTCCCTGTTGGTGGTCCTCTCAGGATACACAGTGCACTTGGACACTCAGCCCATGGCAGGGGCAACATCATTCCCAGTTCTCTGGGACCACAGCCACACACATACTTGCTCACCTTGTACTGGGGATGGCCCTACACGTGGATCCCTTGAGACAGATGCTGTCAAGTGCCCTGGGGGAGGAGGGTGCTGTGCTGGCCTCATTCCCTTACTCTGCACCACTGGTTCTGTGTCTGTCCCCGGGGTTGGGCAAGCAGCCTCCCCAGGCAGACTTCTCTTGGGCATGAGAGCCAGTGAGGCATTTCTGGAGGACCAGAGGGTGGCAGCCTCCCTCCAGGCATGGCCACCTCCTCTTTTCCTTTCTGGTATTGATACCACTCCTGTGGAAGTCGGGTTCATGTTCCCCAAAGTGGAAGAATGAAAACCGAGGGACTCCAAGCAAGCAGAGCAGACAGTTTATTTAAGAAAGGACAGAAGAGATTTCTCCAGAAGGGAGTCTTGGAGCCGAGAACTTAGAGTGCTTTCTTACAGTCCCTCAAGACCCCTTCATTCAACATTGCCTTCCCTCCCTCAGGTCTAGGAGCAGGGCACAGAAGCTCTGGTCTGGTCTAGTCTTTATCTGTGTCCAGCCACTCTTGGTGGCAGGGGCGGGAGGTCGAGCTGACAGGGATAGCGATGACTGCAGCCAAACTTCTCCTTACCAGCCTCCTTCTGCCTACACTGGTTGCCTGACATCTCCTGTCTTGTGGTCATTGGGTGGCACCTCCCTCAGTGCTGGCTGCCTCTCTCTTTTCCTCTCTGGGTTCATCCTGGTCCCCTGCACATTGCCAGAGGGCAGGTGGCTCTCTCCTTGTGCCTCATGGGGCTGGTTCAGATCTGAGCCACCATCCTTGGCTCCTCTGCTGCTCACTGGTGTATGGTCGCTGACTGCCCTCCGTGTGCCACACAGGCCGCTATGTAGCATCAGACGCGGTCACCCTGTGCTCAATGCGTCAGACTGGCTATGCGGGACAGCAGTCAGACAATCTGAAATTTCAGTTCTTCCCCCGAGGCAAGTAACACTGTGAAAAGGTATTTTTAAAAAGATCAGGGTTATTTCCTTAGGATTTCTTTTTCTAGAAGTGGGATCATTGGTTTGGAAGGCAGAGGTGATCTGCGGCACACTTTCCTGTGGTGTTCTGACTCCCAGCACTTGGTGGGACTGCCCGCTCTGTAGCTCTGCTGAGCTGTTCTGGCTCCATTCTTCCTCATGGTTGCATCTTCTCCGTTGCCATAGCCTACAAGTGCAGTGAAGGACACTGAGGAAACCAGGCCTCCTGTTTGGGAACATCAGAGCCACATGGTGGACGCTGTAGGAAAGAGGGTGCCTGGAGGACAGGACGGGAAGGCGGCTATGGTGATCACTGACCTATCTCCAGTAGTGCCCACGCTGCTTTTTGTTCTGGGTCCCACTGGGTTCTCTCGGGTTCCCTGCCTGCAGCTATGTTATGCACCAGTGTTGTTTTGAGTGGGATCTGGTTTCTGTGTCTGTCTGGCCATGACGTTCAAGAGGCTGCTTCCGTGGGGGTCACAGAGAGGCTGCTGCCTGTGCCCTGACAGAGGCCCCAGCTGCCTGTGTGCTGCACAGGGTGGGCACAGGGGAGGGTTCTTATGGTTTTCACTTGTGAAGAGCAAAGCTCCCATGGAGCCCCCTTTGCACACTTCTGCGAGCCTGTTTCCAGGTGGAGGTGCCTGCTTCTCCCCCGAGGGGGCTGCCTGGCACCATGTGGCTGTGGTCCTGCTGCTCTTACCACCTCTTGTGGTGCCTATTCAATGTCCTTTAGAATGGGGTTTTGCATGGATTTTTTTCTGAACTCTCTTTGTGTGCGAACCTAGACCACAGTCTCCTTCGTGAGGTTATCTTTGTGGGAATTTGATATCAGAACTGTGATAAATTTTTTTTACCTTAATTGAGCATCTTTTATTTTTTTTGGTGCTCCAGCCTGGCATATGTGTTGTAGGGATTGCAAGCTGTTGGGGAACTGGAAAGGACTTGCCACATGCTGCCAGGGGTTGCAGCCTGGGGAATGATTGTTCTATAACATTTAAATATTTCTCCTTAGCTTATGGCCCATTTATGTTTTCTGCTTCTTATTAATGTCCCTTTTTGGCATAAAGAGGATCTGAAGAGGGGCTCTGATGAGCCGCCCCCATGCACAGGCAGGCAGGATCTTGCTCATGAGTTTTCTTCTTTTGAACTTCATTTTTTTCTTGGAAAATATCTTTGAGGGCAAAATAACTCGTTCCTGAGTATGATAATTTTAAGACAGTTTTTCAAAATTACCTTTGCTTTATTGCCCAGAGAATTAAACTCCTGGTATGCAGGTAGCAAAGGACCTCAGAAGCTGCAGGAGAAGAGATAAGTTGAATCTGGCCAGGGACTGGGGAAGGCGTCATGATATCTGTGCCCTGTGATGTGTGAAGCAGAGTCAAGTGCATGCTCGCCTGAGCCCAGCAGAACCCGCGAGGGCACTGGCTGCGGTTAGAGAGGTGCATCCAGGGAGGCTGTGCACAGCTGTGCCTTCAAACAGTGGTGGACAGTCACATGTGCAGACAGCTGTGGCTGCCAGGTGCCTGACTGGACAAACTGCAGACAGTTCTGTTGCAGCACAGAGCACAGTGTGGTGCCATTGGGACAGGTTAGAAAGGCATGTGGCTGTGAGCATGAGGCCTACATGCTGCTGTGCCTGGGCCCATGAGGTACCAGGGAGGTACCAGCCGGTGCCAGAGCTGGGAGCGGGTGCGCCATGCTCCCTGGGGTGCTCCCCCTTGGGGGATGCCAAGCTCCCACCTGACCTTCCATGCCTTTCCTCCCCACCCCAGGTCCAGATTTCGGAAGGTTCAGCAGTGTCCCTGACACATCCTCCCAGTTGCAGACGTCCTCCCTGGAGGACCTGCTGTGCTCGCACGCCCCCCTCTCCAGCGAGGACGAAGCCTCCCCGGGCTGTGCGACCTCCTCCCAGGTGCCCTTCAAGGCCTTCCTCGGCACCCCTGAGCTGCATGCACGAGGCACCGACAGGAAGCTATCCCCGCTTCTGAGCCCCCTGCAGGACCCGCTGTCCGACAAGAGCCTGCTCGAGTCCAGGGAGATGGTGCGGCCTAAGAAGGTGTGCTTCTCAGAGAGCAGCCTGCCCACCGGGGACAGGACCAGGAGGAGCTACTACCTCAACGGTGAGGCGCGTGCACCTGGCCCCGGGTGGCGACCTGCTCCTAGCTTCTCCAGCCACACAGAGCAGGGAGGGTTGCTGGTCTGGGTCATGGTCCAGTGCTATGTCTGTCCTAAGCTTTTAGGAAAGCCCTACAAGCTGCAAGAGTTCTGTAAGCATTCTGGCTACAAGTCCTTTCGGGGTATAATTTTTAGATACAGCCTCCTGGTCTGTGGCTCTTCCACTTCCATGATGTTTTGGGGGAGTAAAACTGTTGAATTTGATGACATCCAATATACTGATTGTGTCTTTTGTAGTTTGTGCTTCTGGGAACCTTCTTTCCCACACGAGGGTTGCATGGAGTCTTTCCTCAGTGTTCTGGAAGTTTGACAGCCTGAGGCTTCACATTTGGGTCTCTGCTTGATAGAGTTATTCTGTCTGCAGTGTGGTGTTTGTGTATAGGCCACTGTTCCAGCCCCAGCACTCAGTACAGCACCTTGTAAGTCAACTGTTCATGCACCTGGGAGACCTTCTGGACCCTCCCTGCATTTCTGTCCCCCTGCTGTGTCCACCTGGATTGGATCACTGCTGCTTTTTATAGTAAGACTGTGACTCGAGCAGTGCATGTAGGCTCTTCAGCTCTGTCTTCCTCTTAAAGTTGTTCTGGATCCTTTGCATTTCCAATATGCATTTTAGAATCAGCTTGTCCATTTCTACCAAAAAAGCCTGCTATGATTTGGACTGGGACTATGCTGAACACGCACATCAATTAGATCAAGTTTCAGAGAAATGGCTCCTTCATACTGTCGAATCTTCCACTCAGCTATGTATATTGCCCCATTTATTTATGTCTGCAATGGTTCTCTGCAGTGTTTTATAGTTCTTCACATATTGGTCTTGCACATTTGTTTAAAAATTCTTTTTTGATTTATTTTTTATTTTTATTGGACCATTATAATCACACACAGTAGTGGGATTCATCATGTCATCTTCATGCATGCATTAACATGATTTGATCAGTTCCATTCCCTAGTGCCTGCCCTTGCCCCTCCTCCCTCTCCAGTCTTGCACATGTCCATCAAGTTTGCCCCTTAGTATTTCATATTTCTGATGCTATAGTAGGTAGTACTGCCTTATCAATATCAGTTTCTGATGTCTGTTCCTAGAATACAGTAGCACAATTGATTTTTATATATTGACCCCGCAATAGTTAATTTCATGAGTCAACTTGACTGGGTCATGGGAACCCAGATATTTGGCCAAACCATATTCTGTGTGTGTGTCTTTAGAGTGTCTGTGTGTGTGCAGTTGAGATTTCATGGGTGAAATCTGATGAGTCAAAGGCCTAAACCAGACCTTCCCCTGAGTCTGGGAGAACTCCTACCTGGCTGCCTTTGGTCCTGACCCTCATGTCACTCATCCTGGGTCTCTTGCCTACTGTCCACACCATCAGGTCTCCAGGTCCCCTGGAGATTCTGGGGCATCTCCAAGATTGTGAAAGCCAGATCCTTATACTAAACCCCTCTTCACACACACACACACACACACACAGGCACGCGCACCCTGTTTGCTGTTTCTCCAGAGAACCTTCTATTAAATTCAGGCCTGTAACTCTGAGCCACATGTCTGTGATCCTTTGTCCCGACCCTCACATTCTGCACTACAGCATTCGGCTCTACTAGCTCTTCTAAGGGTCCCCTGCATCTCGCTTGCCACCCGTCTTCATTGCTGGAACTCGCTCCTCTCCTTGGAAAGTTTTCTATTTGCAGACTTATGCAGAAGACCCTTCAGTTCTGCTCTCTTTCCTGGACGTCTCCCCCTGGGCATTTTAAATCTACATATGTGATTGTGTTGTCAATGAAAACGAGTTGATTTTTATTTCTAATTTATATGCCTTGTCTATTTCTTCTTTTTTCCTTTTCTTTCTGTGCTGGGGATCAAACCCAGAGCTTGCAGAGGCCAAGCAAGCCATGCCAGTGATTCACAACCCCAGGCCACTGCCTTGTGCTTCTTCCTCTACTGGCTAGACTTCTAGCCCCGTGTTGAATGGAGCAGTGACAGTGGCCTCTGATGTGGGACGTTCAGCTGCCATCCGCAAGCTTGGCGTTACCTTGGATTGATTTCTAGTTTGCATATTGTCATGAATGGATCTTGGATTTTGTCAAGTACTTTCCCGTGTCTACTGAGATGAAAGTTTGGCAGTCCTTTGTGGCTGGCAAATGTGGTGTGTTAGTCAGCTTTGCCTTACCATAAGGCAAGAGCTGCCGGAGGCTATTTGTGAAGTAGACCGGGGTTTATTTTAGCTCATGGTTAGGAGGTTTCAGTCCGAGATCAGGTGGCACCATTGGTTTGGGCCTCTGGTGAGGCAGTGCATCGTGGCGGCAGCACAGTTGAGAGCAAGTGGCCACCTTGAGTTAGGAAGCAGAAGTCAGAGACATCCCGGTACACTCAGAGGCCACCACTGACCCACCACTTGAAGGTCACAGCCCCTCCCACTAACACCACCCTTGAGGCCACGCCTTTCTGCTTGGACCTTTGGGAGGCACCCTCCAAACCACAGTACTTGGTAAGTCACACCGATGTGAGAATTCAAGCCAACCCTTTTGATCACAGTGTATGGCCTTTTTTTGTATTGTTTGATTCAGTTTGCTAAAATTTCACTAAGAATTTGTGGTACTGAGGGATATTGTGCTGCCGACTTCTTATACTGTCATTTTCTGATTTGGTATCAGACTGCTGGCCTCAACACAGATGGAAATGTTCCTCCTCCTTGATTGTCTTAGAAGAGTTTATGTCAAATCTGTACTACTTGTTACTTAAATATCTGGTAGAGTTCACTAGTAAAACCACTTGAGGGACTGGAGCAGTGGCTCAGAGGTTATGGTGCTTGCCTGGCATGCGCAAGTACACGGGTTCAAACCCCAGCACCCATGTACACAACTAAGTGTCAGAGCAACGAAAGCCATGTGAAAATCTCAATAAAAATTGATTCTGTCTCTTGTCTCTCTCTCTCTCTCTCTCTCTCTCTCTCTCTCTCTGTCCTTCTTTCTTTAAAAACAAAATAAAACAAAACAAAAAACCACTTGAGCCTTGAAATTTCCCTGTAAATTCCATTTTGTTCATCTATGGCTAATCAAATTGTCTAGTTCTTTTTGAGGGAGCTTCAGTAGTTTGTGTCTCCTTTTTCTTGTTACTAGGGATTGAACCCAGGGGAGCTCTATCACTGAGCTGAACCCCTAGCCCTTTTCAATTATTTTCATTTTGAACAGGGTCTTTACTGAGTTGCTGAGGCTAGCCTTGAACATATGATCCTTCTGCATCAGCCTCCCAAGTTGCCACTGTGCCTAGCCAATAGTTGTGTCTTCTAAGGACTTGGTTCACTTTCTCTAGGCTATCAGGTCTCTTGGCAGAAAGCTCTTCCTAATATTTCTCATCACCCTGCAGAGGTCCCTGGGGTGGTGTTGTCTCTAACCCTGATGTGGCGATTTCTGTGTTGGGCTGGAGGTATACCAACTGTATTGACTTTGTCCTTTGAACAGGGTTTGGCTGGATTGTGGAGAGTCTAAACTGTGGACTAGAGATGAGTTCTAGAACATCTCAAGTGTA
Organism: Aplodontia rufa; assembly: GCA_004027875.1. Classification (NCBI taxonomy): domain Eukaryota; kingdom Metazoa; phylum Chordata; class Mammalia; order Rodentia; family Aplodontiidae; genus Aplodontia; species Aplodontia rufa. The sequence continues at coordinate 133,150 of PVKS010001191.1, forward strand.
GCACTTCCGCTGCCAGTCAATGCTTTAGAGTTTGGGGAGTGCAGAGGAACCTGGGAGGGCAGGGTGCTGGTGTGGAAGGGAGTCCATACCTCCCTCTCCATGCCTTGTGGGCCCTGCGTGCTGCTGGGCAGGCTGTGTTCTTGTGGTGTCTGCTAGAGAAGCACAGCAGAAGCCATGGAACTGTGTCAAAAGTAGTCAGAGGTCTAAGAGAATACATCATCTGTTCATGGGTTAAAAGGCTTAATGTTGTTAGTAGTCAGTAATTTCACTGATCTATAGATGCAATACAATCCTTATCAAGGTCCTAGCTTGCTTCTTTACAAAAAATTTGATAAATAGAACCTTAAATTCACATGGAAACACAAAGGACCTAGAATAGACAAAACAGTTTTAAAAAGGAGAAGAAAATTGGAAGACTCACTCTTTCCAATTTCAAGAGGTCCTTTCAGACAACAGAAATCAGGCTGTGTGCTCCCATCATAAGGACAGACACCGAGATCAGTGGAAAAGGATCGAGAGTCCAGAAACAAACTCAGACCCACAGGGCTGCCAAGTCAGTCCAATGGAGAAAGGGTTATCTTTAGCAGTTGGTGCTGGACAAGTGGATATGCATACACAGAAAAAGCCACTGGACCCCACCTTGCACATGTGCAAAAGCCAACTCAGAGCATATCAGATGCTCAAGCCACAGAGCTCTAGAGCAAAGCCCAGGGAAGTCTGCAAGAGCTTGGATTTTCCAGTGAGTTCTTGGGTATGATGCCAACAGCATCAGCCACCAATGATTGATACATTGAGGCTTTCTCTGAGTGAACAATTCTGTGCTTCAAACAAGTTTCCAAACCATGAAGCACATCACCCTGGAGAGTGGGAGGAAGTTTGCAAATTATGTATCTGGAAGGGCTCTTAAAATGTGTAATCAAAATGACAAAGGACATGGCTGGACACGCTCTAGAGAAGACTGGTGAATGACCACAAGGCAGGGGAAGAGCTGCAGTGTCCAGGGCCATCTGTGCAGGGAAGGGAGACCCCCAGCAGGCTCTCCTTCACAGCAAGCAGCATGGGCTGGAACCTTTCACCCTGCTGATAGGAATGCTGGTGGGTGGCCACTGGGGAGACAGCCTGGCAGTCCTCAAAAGGCTGGTAGCAGAGTTCCCACATGATGCGTAATTCCATTCCTGGGTGTGTACCCAAGGAATGGGAAACAGATGTCCACATGAAACCTTTTGTGTGAATGTTCACAGGGCCTTACTCAGAATAGCCAAAAAGTGGGAACAGCTGATGCTAATGGCCTAGGTGGACAAGTAGGTGGACAAAATTGTGTGTTCTAGCCACATGATGGAACATTACTGAGCCACCAACAGCAATGAAGCACTCACACACGCTACAGTGAGGACCACACCATGCCAGATGCACGGAGCCAGGCCCGAGGCCATGCCTTCACAGAACAGGCAGCATAGATGCACCTGCAGAGACAGAGAGTAGCCTGGTGGCTGCTGGCAGCTCTGGGGCTGTCTGATTCTTGGGTGATGAAGATGTTTGAGAAATAGATGTTGGTGATGGAGTTAGCTCTGTGAGCTGCTACTTGCCTGCTGTGGAAGGTGAACGTCAGCGTGTGCCCCCCACTCTGATAAGCAATCTATAAGTGAGTCTGCAAGTAGGTCCCAGACTCAGCTCCTGCAGCTGTGCTGGAGTCTTGGGCTCACATCGAGGGAGTTTTGTGTGATGAATCAAATCACATAAAGACTGGAAAAGCTGCTGAAGCAGGGAGCAGACGCAGTCCCGCATCCTTGTGCTCTCAGACTGGCTCCTGCCTGGCACTGCTGCACACACACAGGCCTCTTCCTCCTTGGCCAGAAGGAGCCATGGTCACAGAGGGTGCCCAGGGGCATGCCTATGCCCTGTCCTGCCAGTGCCACATCCCAGGAGCCTGTGCAGGGGAGAGCACATCATCCTGATCCTGGGCAGCACAGCCTTCCTGTGTCCAGCTGTGCAGGCAGTGTTCCACGGAGTACACTTTGGGGAACATGTGGCCTTTGGGAGCAGCTGGTCCTGCAAGGGACACAGCTGGCCCAGCATCCACGTGCCTCTCTGTGCAGTTCTGGCCCAGCCTCTGGTGTACCTGGTCACCTGAGCTAGAAGCCCAGGGTGGAGTCCTGTCCCTGCTGGCAGTGGAAGCTACTTCTCCACTCCAGCCGTGTACAGAGCTTAGCACCTGGTGGGCAGTATCTGTCCAAGAGTGAGCAATTGCCCAAAGTCATGGCAGAGTGGGCCTGGCCATGGTCCCTCATGCCCATGTGGTGGCCAGGAGGTCCTGGATCTGCTGGGCTGGTGCACTGCAGCCCCAAATACTCCAAGGCCACAGGGCACCTGCAGCAAAGGTCAGGGTCAGGGCTGTCTCTGTGGCACTCATCAGTGTAGGTGCTGAGCTGCTTCAAGTAGACACAGGACACAGTACCCATCCTCCACCCACAGTAGGTCCTCACCCAGCCAGCACCTCTGAAAGTTTGTGTCACAGACTCTGTTTGGAGGAGTCTCAGGAGCTTCAGAGAGGGTTGTGGATGTGGATGTGCTGTTGCATGTTTCCCATGGGGAGAAAGGGGAGTCAGCAACTCCTGCAGGGGACCAGTTGTTGGGCCTCTTACTCTTTCCCTTCAGGAACCAGGCAGAGAGGAGGGTGCATCCCACCCACTCCCTGGCATCTCTCAAATCAGATGTGCCTTGTTTTTCAGAGCACACAGCCTTGAAGCATTTTGACACATGTGGCATCATGCAGTGAGCAACTCCAGCAAGGCCAGCCACTGCATGAGGGGCATTTGGAAGCAGTGTTGTGTGGGGGCAGTGGGCAGAGTCTCTGCCAGCCCAGCAGTCTTCTCCGCAGTGGTGGGGAAGGACCAGCTTTGCTACTGAGTGGGCATCAGTGGGCCTGCTGTGCCCAGGAGTCTCACCCTGTCCCCTCACCATCAGGGCCACTGCTCCTGACTATCCTCAGGCCAGGGCATACTGCCTGCCCACCCCCAAGTGCTTGGTGGCAGGGTGGCATCCAGGCCAGCAGGGACCTGCCTGCACCATGCAGACAGCACCAGGAACTCAGCCTGGGCTCACTCAGCTTCTGCAGCGCCTAGTCTCTAAGGAGTCACACTGAGAGCAGGCCTGCAGTGTGGGGCAGAGCTGGCAGGGGCCCTTGGGATGCCTCTGACCCAGGGCCACACCTGCCTCTCCCCACTCAGAGATCCAGAGCTTTGCGGGTGCAGAGAAGGATGGCCGCATTGTTGGAGAGATTGCATTCCAGCTGGACCGGCGCATCCTGGCCTATGTGTTCCCTGGCGTGACGCGACTCTATGGCTTCACTGTGTCCAACATCCCTGAGAAGATCAAGCAGGTGCATGCTGGCTGCCTCTCGGGTGCTGGGTATCCAAGTGTACCCTGGGGCTGACCCACAGGGATGCTAGACACTTGGTCACTTCCTGGGGCTGACCCACAGGGGTGATGGGCACTCAAGGGCACCCTAGGGCTGACCTAGGGGGTACTGGATGGCTAGGCACATCCTGGGGCTGCCCCAGAGGGTGCTGGACACCTGGATACGTCCTGGAGCTAGCTTGTCCTTTGCCAGCACCCCACTGTCCTGGGTTCAAGCATGGGGCCCCCTGATGGCTTGTCTTTCTGAGATGCTGGAGGGGCTCGGGCCTCAAGCGCCCTCTAAGCTGCCAGCAAGGCCCTGTCCTGTCCCACTCGTGCTGGGTCCACCTAACCAGGTGCTTCGCCTCCACCTCCCTATGCCTGCAGACCTCCATCAAGTCCCTGGATGGCTCAGTGGACGAGAAGAAACTGCGGGAGCTGACACACCGCTACCTGACGCTGACAGCCCGTCTGGAGAAGCTGGGCTACAGCCGCGAGGTGCATCCTGTGTTCAGCGAGTTCCTCATTAACACCTATGGCATCCTGAAACAGCGGCCTGACCTACGTGCCAACCCGCTGCACAGCAGCCCGGCTGCACTGCGCAAGCTGGTCATCGACATCGTGCCGCCCAAGTTCCTGGGCGACTCCCTGCTGCTGCTGAACTGCCTGTGCGAGCTCTCCAAGGAGGACAGCAAGCCGCTCTTCGCCTGGTGAGCCGCACCGCCTGTCCTTCCCGCAATAAACGCGTTTATTCCAAACCCGGGGGCCACCGTGCTCCTGCGCTGCGTCCTCCTGCAGGGGAAGCCGGTCTGCAGGCGCTGCAGGGGGAAAGGTCCTCCGCGGCCAGCCGCTCTTCCAGGGCGCCCAGCAGCCCACCACCGCCCACAGTCGAGGGCACCTGTTGCCTTATTAAAAGCATGTTTACCTGTCTGCCTTACCTCTGGCTCTTTGAGGGCGTGGAGAGCGCCTTGGTCTCTGCTCGCCTGCAGGAAATGCCAACCGTGTATGTGGACAGAGCCCATGGGGGAGGGTCCCGGGGCCCCACCACCAGGACTGTGCCCACATGCCTTGCCAGGGGGCTTGCAGCCTGGGAAGCCTCAGACCCTCCCTTGAAAGGACCATCCTGTCCTGCCCCTTTTGGGCTTTCCCCATATGCAGAGCCGGAGGCAAGGGTTTGGATGCCGTCAGGATGGCCAGGGAGCCTCAAGGCCATCCTGTGCAGAATGGAAACGCAGAAGGTGAAACCAAGCTCAGCCTGTGGGACTGACACTTATCAGCCCAGGGCAGGTCATTTGTGGGGGCAGAAGCCAGGAAGCTGCAGCAACATGGGGAAGGGAAGCCGGTCTGCTGTGTGCTAATGGGGCCAGCTCTGGGGACCCAGGCAACCTGTGGAGTGTGCCTTGGAGTCACCCCGAGGGTCTGGGAGTGCACCTACCCGTTCCAAGCCTGGACCTGCACCTATGGCCAGAGCAGCCCCTGTAATGGCAGCAAGGGGACGGAGGCCTCAATGAGTCAGTGAGGGTGGCCTGAGGGGATCCAGAGCCAAAGCCCTGGAGTGATAAAACAGGGGTGCAAACTGTACAATAAATCCTTCAGCAGGTCTGCACTATCCCCTGAGCACCAAGGTGGGGCCTCTTTTTCACTCATTAATGGGTCAGAGACTGAACACTGAGTGGGTACTCTCAGGAACCCACTCTAACTGGTGGCTACAAGCTTTGAGACTCCTGTGGATGCCAGTGAGATTCAGGTGGGGCCCAAAACCAATGCCAGGAAGGGAAGAGGCCAGCTGGCCTGCTGCCCTTGTCCCCAAGAGGACCTGGTCAGCACTGTTGTCAGCTTCACCCTTCGGAGGTCACCTGTAGGAGTGAAAAGGCTATGCAGTGGCATGGTCACATTCAAGCTGCATCAGGAGCCTTACTAGGGGCTTCCAGACCCCAGGATAGGGCAGGCTGCAGTCTTGACCAGGCCCATGGCGTGGCTCCTTCCGCTCAGTGCGTGAGCAGATGCTTCCTTGAACCTGAGGTGGGACGAGGGCTAATGAAATGCACCCAGGGTTTAATCAGGTGACGAGGGAGACAGCAGGTTTGGAAGGAGAGTTTGTTACAGGTCCATGGAGGGCCATATGGGGTACCCCTGGGCAGTCGGGGCAGAGGAGAGGCCTTACCATGGTTTTGTGGAAGGAGCATGGAGCAGGGTAGGCAAGTCTGAGCAGGCAAGCAGAAGTGGGTGATTCCACGTCTGGGCTCTGGGCTATGGGGGTCTACTTGCAAGCTCTCACCCTGGGTGACTTGGAAAGTGATACTTAGGTGAGGAGGTGGTGGGGATGTGGGCTCTGGGTTGGTGGGTTGCCTGTCCAAGGCATGCTGTGCACATACAGAGTCACTTGCCAGCCCTGGGAAGGGTGGCCTCCAAACAGTAAGGTTCCCAAGATGTCGAAGCCTCATTTAGAAATGAAAAGAAACCTTATCAACTGAAGGGTGGCTCAGAGGTAGAGTGACAGTGGTCCCTAGACTTTGGCCATGGGTTCCTCAGGGGGCCTTGGTGTCCCCAGCTCCTGGGCTCTTGCCCATTGTCCCACCCCACCACTTAGTGGGCCTCGAGTGTCCACTGTGCTGGGACCAGCCTGGCGGACACTTAGGAGTAGGGGCTGATGTGGCCCAGCAGGGCTGCTCCCAGGCAGTCACACGGGGATGTTCTGGTGGGCTTTGCAGCAAGGTGAGACCTTATTCTTTCTTAGAGGAGTGGGAAAAGGGCAGAGGCTGCCACTGTGGCCAAGTCATCTAGCAGCTGGCCTTGCAGTGGGTACAGGCTGGGCCTGACTTCCTGCGGCCACAACCCACACATGAGCAGCAGAGTTGTGCTCTGCCTGCCCAAGGGCTGACATTTGGGTGGACTCTCGGAGGTCTCTTCTCCATGTCTATGCACTGGTTCATCACACACGGACTTGCGGGACTTAGTATCATGCTCTGGGTTGGGGTCTAGTGCTCCTTCATGCCTTTCATCACTTAGATCGCCAGCCCTGGTGGTGGGGGGGACACCTGCCGGGGTTTCCCATGAGACCCTGCTGTGCCCTCATTATTGTGGGGCTCTGGAGTTAGGTGTTGGGGACTGGACCCCAACATGAGGCCCAGCTGGCTTGTAAAAGATTTGGTGATAAACAACTCTGTTCCAGCCGGCTTGTATCTTCCTTAGTGATGTAATGCCTGACCGCATGACTAAGCTATTTGGCCACTCATTTGTTACAATTGGATAAACGTGTTTGCACTGTACCCCTATTGGTTGTTGTAATGGATAAATAAAGAGAGTAGCGACTAGTCAGGTTAGAAGCATAGAAGCTAAGTGGAAGCAAAGAAGCGGGAAGCAAAGAAGCGGGAAGCAGCGAAGAAGCAGCAGAGATGGCGGAGAGATCAGCAGCGATAGAAGATGCAGGTAGTAAGAACCTCGGCTGCAGAAATAGGGACTCTAGTATAGCAGTAGAAACGGGGACTCTAAAATGTGAATAGCCTTGACTCTAAAAACAATGTTTTAAAGGCCTTGTCTCTAAAAGAGAGAAGGCGGAGAAGGAAGCACTTAGAGGCCTTTAGCCACGGTAAAGGGAGAAATAAAGTGCTTGGAGAACTCAGGGCCAGTGGGTCTACTTCATTCCCAGTCAACCACCGAATGAGAGCCGTCCAGTTCCTGCCGGCTGGGACCGGACAGTTAGGGTTTGTTTTCCAGGCACCTCTGACTTTGGGGCACTACCTACCATGCTGCAGGCTCATCCTGCTCTGTCCTGCAGCCTGAGGATGATGGCCTTGGAGCCTCTGGGTCAGCGTGGGCAGCCTGCCCCATCCTCACTGCCATGTCCACCGAGTGCCCAGCAGGTAGGGCCTTGGATTAGTATGGGCTGCTGTGACTGAAGCCACAGCCTGGGGCCTAGACCACCACCCTTGGTCTCAGTCCAGGAGCCTGGAGTCCCAGAGTACAGTGTCATAGCTGGTCCCTCCTAGGGCATCCTCTGTGTTTGTGTCCTGATCCCTTCTCAGAGGGACACTGTCCTGGTGGATCGGGGCCCACCCTAATGATCTCTTTTTAACTCAGTCACCTTTTTAAAGACCTCACCTCCAAATGCCAATATAGCCAGAGGCCTTGGGTGTTAGGTCTTCAATTTGTGGACTTTGGGGGGAAACAGTTCAGTCCACAGGAGACCCCCCCAGCCTCCAGACATGGAGCCTTTGTAGGGGAAGCATTTGCCTCTAGCCTCTGAGGATCTCTGGGCTCACCCAACCCCTCCCTCCAGTCCCCCGTCCCCGAGTGCCCACTGGGAGGTGAGCTCCTCAAAGCCCACATGCATCTGCTTGTCTAGGCCCTGTGGCCACTTCCAGAACTGTGTGGGGTGGTACAGCCTCCGACCCTGAAGGCCACAAAGGCTGTGGGGTGCTGCCCTGGGAGGAGCTGCAGGTGTTGAGGCCCCCTCAGAGCAGGAGGTGCAGGCACCAGGACTGCAATGCCACATGCAGCCAGCCACATGACCCACCAGCACCATGCAGAAGGGAGACAGCAAGGGGACAGCCAGGAGCCAGTGTCCTGAGCCCACCTGCCCAGGGTGGCCAGGCTCCCTGGAGAGCCTCAGCTGGTCTGTCTTCACCTGCCTGCCCCTGGGAGTGCATAGTCACACACCAACTTCCACACACGCTAACACCCACACATGTGCTCACACTAACACCCACCAACACCCATGCATGTGCTTGTGTTAACATTTAGGCACCAACATCCACACACACACCAACATCCATGCACCAACACCTATGTGCATGCTCACAACACACACTAACACCCACACCCACATGTGCTGTGTTAACATTTGCATACCACTTACATGTGTACACACTAACACAGAAATACTCATGTTAATAGGCAGGAGCAAGCTCTTACCAACCCATGTGCATGTGCACACTAATACCCACATCTCATACCCTGTCACTCCAGTACCCCAGCTGCCCACCTGAGCTGTGCTGACCTCTATGGAGAGCCAGGCTGTGTACTGGGGCCTGAGAGGTCACACAGGATCACCAGGAAGGGCACTCAGCAATAAAGAGTCACTGGGAAGGTCAGGAGGTGGCTTGGGCCAAGCTGGGACTTGAGCCAAACTAGCCCGCTGCCCCTGCCTGGACTTTGCCCCACACATCTCCAGGGGTCCTCAGCACGCAGCCTGTTGGCCCAGGTCATTTGCTCCCTGGAGAGCCCGCCTCCCAGCTGCTGGAGCTCCTGCTACCTCTGACTCACTGGTTAATAAGAAGCCCGGCCGCTGAAGGGCCCTGCTGGAGGCATAAGGTCTACTGCCTTTAAGAGCACCTTCCTTGCCCTCTCCTGCCCCTTGAGAGGAGCGTCTGGACCAACTGTTGGCCATGTCCCCGCTGGTGGAGTGTGTCCCCAACTTCTCAGAGGGGAATGACCGGGAGGTGAGGCCCTGAGGGGCTGGTGAGTCTGGGGTGCTAGAGATCCAAGAAAAGGAGTGTGCTTATTGTGGGAGGGACTGCTGTTTCAGGGTGAGTTCCCTGCTGAACCCTCCTGTGGACCCCAGGGTGTGCCTGTGGACGTGGGGACTCTGGAGTGGCTGGCCTGGGGCAGGGGGGCACAGGGCTGGTGCTGCCTCCTGTGGGAGTTTGGGAAGATCATGTGGCCTCTGTGGGTCTCGATAGTCCCATCTGGAATGGGGCCCCTTGAGGACCAATGCACAGGGATATCCAGGTGTGGCCCTGTGACAGCCCCTGCACCCTTAACCTACAGAAACTGAGGCACAGAGCTGTCAGGCAGGCCCCGAGGACTCCAGGGTAGGATTGGTGTAATGAGCGCTGCTCTTGTCCCAGAAGGTTCCAGACCCTGTAGGCCCCTCGCCCACACTTGCTATCAGCAGCCCCTGCAGATGCTCCTCACACCGAGAGGCTCCTGGGGCTTTGGGGACCCTGCCCTCTGTGATCTTGGCCTGTTGGTCACCTCAGGGTATCACTGTCAGGAGCAAGTTCCCAGTTCCATTTCCTCCTAAGGGACACCTGATACCTATTCCTTGCTGGATCCATTCCAGGGCCTATAGTGACCATGGCCTCTGTTTTGAGGTCTCCCTGTTGCCCCACGATGGCTCTCTGGGAAGAGCTCAGCTCTTGGGGAACCCCTGACGGCTCAGAGCCACCTGCTTAGGCCCACATGTGGAGTGGGGGTACAGCTACCACCAGAGCTCCTTCTCAGTCCTGGAGACTGAGGTGGGGGCCTGGCCTTTGTCCCCAGGTGATCGAGGCCATCTCCCAGGCCATCTCGCAGACCCCAGGCTGCATTCTGCTGGATGTGGAAGCAGGCCCCTCCACCAACCGCACCGTCTACACCTTTGTTGGGCAGCCTGAGTGCGTGGTCGAGGGGGCCCTCAGTGCCGCCCGGACGGCCTGGCGGCTCATCGACATGAGCAGGCACAGAGGTGGGGGTTAGCTTTGGGGTCCCAAAGTGGGGCGACACCTCCGGGTCTCCATGTCCAGGCTGATGGGGGTAGCTCCTGGGCCCCTAGATGCATCTCAGTGCCCAGGCTGAGCCCTGCTTTGTGCCCAGCTGTCTTGGGAGTAAGGTCAGACTGGGCAGGGTTGGGAAGGTAAGTCCAAGAGGGGTGGTGGGCAGACTGTTCCTGGGAGGACCCTGGGGCTGTGAAGGACCTACTGCCCTGGGCACACCTACTGTTTGACCAGCTTTATGGGGAGGGCTGAAGAGGGGCCCATGGATACAGCCCATGGAACCCCCGGGCAGGTGTGGGCACCTGCTGTCTGGACCCAGGGTCCTGAGATGATTGCAGAGCCCACTCATCTGGACCACACTCAGCGGGCCCTGGCAGAGGTCAGGGCAAAAGATGTGGTGGAAACTGAAAGCCAAACACAATGACTGTGGCAGGTAGGATCAAAAGTCAGTGGACACAGCAGCCTGAGCTGGTCGAAAGGCCAGGGTCTCTGTCCATGGGGAGGAACGGGGTCAAGAGCAACAGATAAGAGGCTTATCTCAAGGTGAGCAGGAGCCAGTCCTTCAGGCAGAGTGGGTGGGATCAGCAGGGGCTGACCCACAGCTTGGGCTACCACAGTGGACAGAGTTCTTTGAATGGGGCAGGTCGGGAGGGAAGCCAGGGTGGCTGAAGCTGGCAAGACTGCTTGCGTTCAGCCTGGCCAGGGTTCCCTGGGAAGGTGCATTGTGACTGAGAGGACAGAGGGGAGGTTTTCCCAAAGGTGCCAGCCTGCTGGCCCCACTGCTGCTCTAGGGCACTGGCAGTTGGGGTGGTTTGTGGAGGCCACTAGTGGCACTGCTGGGTCCCTGCTAGGCCACCCTGGGAAGAATCACTGCTGCCACTGGGGCGAGCCTGGGCACCCAGGACTGGCCACTTCCCTATGGTCCACATCAAGAGGAGGGTCCTAGTGCCTCTCACTCCTCACCGGCCCCTTTGCAGGGGAGCACCCTCGCATGGGTGCCCTGGATGTCTGTCCCTTCATCCCCGTGAGGGGTGTTAGCATGGATGAGTGTGTGCTGTGTGCCCAGGCCTTTGGCCAGCGTCTGGCGGAGGAGCTGAAGGTGCCAGGTGAGTGTCTGGGAGGGCCTGTCAGCAAAGGCTTGCTGATCCCTGGAGCTTCCTCCAGTTTTAAAAAATCACCCTGAGCAAACCAACAAGTGGACAAAACTCGCCCTCAGTAGGGAAGCCATCAGTGTGCAGGCAAGCCCCTCCCTCAACACAAAGCTCATGCGGGCAGCAAGCAAGGCACAGCCCGGCAGGCTCCGGTCCTGCAGGTGGGCGTCCTGCTGCTGGCTGTGGGGCACCTAACTGTGCTGCAGTATGGATGTGGCACTTTGGGCAGTCAGCCTGTCAAGACACTGTGGAGCAGTGGGGGCCAATAGGAGCGCCGGGACTAGGCCCCTGCGCCCTGCAGTGGGAGTCCGGAGTTTCCTCTCTCTTTTGTTGTCATGTTCACATGCAGTGCAGGGACATGAACTCCCTGTAGCATTTCCCACACTCCACGCTGGCTATGATTTTGGAGAGCATCCGAGCGGAGGGCAGGGGCCAGTGCTATGTCTGTCAGAGGCCATGATATCCACTCCAGCAGGCACTGAATGGGGGCACTGGAGCCGAGGGAGGGCTGTCCCCGCCACCCTGCCTGGGCACCTGGGAATGGGACTTGGGCCTGACTGGCTGGGCTCTCTTGCAGTGTACCTCTATGGTGAGGCAGCACGGATGGCCAGTCGCCGGACCCTGCCAGCCATTCGGGCTGGAGAGTACGAGGCTCTGCCTGAGAAGGTGCTGCTTGCACGAGGCTGGGCTGGGGAGGGTGTGTCTCTTTCTCTCCTCTCACCTTGGTAAATGTCCTCACAGCTCAAACAGGCTGAGTGGGAGCCTGACTTTGGCCCCAGCTCCTTTGTCCCCAGCTGGGGTGCCACTGCCACGGGCGCGCGCAAGTTTCTCATCGCATTCAACATCAACCTGCTCAGCACCAAGGAGCAGGCTCACCGCATTGCCCTCAACCTGCGGGAGCAGGGCCGAGGGAAGGACCAGGTAAGAGAGGGAGAGCCTGGAAAGCCGGGTGCCAACTGGCCTCAGGCGTGGTGGCTCTCAGGGCTAAGCATCAGGGGAGACTGGGCAGGGACTTAGGAGGGAGCCTCTGTCCCAGTCTGGGAAATGTGGCTCCTTTGTAGCCGGGGCGTCTGAGAAAGGTTCAAGGCATCGGCTGGTACCTGGAGGAAAAGAAGCTGGCCCAAGTGTCCATGAACCTCCTGGACTTTGAGGTCACAGCGCTGCACACGGTCTTTGAAGAGACCTGCAAAGAAGCCCAGGTGGGCTGGGCAGGCAGGCCCTGGGGCCGGGGATGGGGCGGCGGTATCTGTGTCCAGAGGAGCAAGACAGGTGCCCTTCCCAGACATCCTCAGCTGGGCCCCCAGGCGCTGACACCACCTGTGTTGGTCAGCAGGAGCTGAGCCTCCCGGTGGTGGGCTCGCAGCTGGTGGGCCTGGTGCCTCTGAAGGCTCTGCTGGATGCAGCCTCTTTCTACTGTGACAAGGAGAACCTGTTTGTCCTGGAGGAGGAGCACCGGATCAGGCTGGTGGGTCCCTCCCAGGGCAGGTGGGGCCACCAGGGACGGCACCCAGCAAATGGTGGAGCCCCCACTCCAGTCCTCCTCCAACTCCTTCACTCCCTGATGTGCTCACTGCTGCTCTGGCCTGTCTGCTTGTCCTCTGCCTCCCTCTCCCAAGTCCTGGGCTGGCTGTTGGGGGCATGCCACACTGCATCTCTCCTGTCCTCCTCAGAGAGCAGCTCTGTGTGGGGCCGTGTGCATAGATGTGTCGGTCTTCACCAAAGGCCTTCTGGGGTCACTTGTCTTTAGACATCTTCTGCTGGGCACCTTCCATAGGCACTGTCAGGTTTTGGGGAAGTTCTCCATGTGGCACTTGGGCCTGTTCTGTCATTTGCTGCCTGAACAGGCTGTGTGGCCCCGCCTCTCCACCCGTGTTTGATGTAGGGGTATGGGCACCCCGGTTGGTAGAAGGTCAGGTCCACACTTTGCCATTCTGCTCCTGCTGTTGGAACAGAATGTGTTGCCTCCTTGTCAGGTCCATGCTGGTGCTGGGCGTGGGAGCTGGGGCTAGGTGCCCTGGGCAAACCTCCACTGAGCCACATCGGCACTATGGTCTTGGTTTTCCATCAGTTTGGAGCACACTGCCTGCGTGCTATGAAAATGTGGGTGTGAATGTCCCCAGTTTGCTCTTGTCTCCTCTTCCTTCTCTTTCTCCCCATGTCTAAAGGCATTTGGGGGCAGGTGCAGGTGCTTTTAAACGTTTAAAGAATATACTTCATCCTTCAGCTTGCTGGTCAAGGTCATTGACCCCAGGGAAGAAAGTGAGTCAGCCTTTATGCTGAGCACACATCTCTGCTTGGGTTCAAATTGTTGCCTTGCAATTTTTATGTCACCTGCAGTGACCATAGCTCACGCAGGAGGCACATCTCAACCCTGCATCTGCAGGAGATGGGACATGTGTGTCCTGTCAGGCCACCCTGCTGTGCAACTGCTGCCTGGTTGGGATGCACGGCCAAGCCAACTGTCACAGAAAGACCCACAGGGCTTTATTCTGTGGTCTGGATGTCCTTGGGAATGTCCCTGTCACTATTCTTGCAAGATGGTTTCCTGTTTTCTCTGGGACATGCCAGATGTATGTCCACACCTTCCAGGAGCATCCACTGGGGAAGTCTGAGGCCAGCTCAGCCATACTGACCTCCTCTCTCCCTGGTGCTGGGAGAATTTCTTCCTTATCCTTGGAACTCAGTAATTTCCACTTATGTCCCAGTGATAGTACCGTGTGGTTTCCCTGGGGACTTTGGGCTCTGCTCTTGCATGGGGTCTGTGACCCAGCCTTCCGCCTCTGCCTGGGGCACAGGTTGCACGGTGCACCTTCCCCAGGCTTCCTATCTACTTTCTTGCCCATCTCCAGACTGAGCCTGAGCCATTCATTGGTAGGCTTAGGGCCAAGTCCAATTGTGTGGCCATTGAAGGTCTTGGTGACTTTGTCTTGTAGGCTTTCCTGTGAGGTGTTTCGTGGTCTCTTTCTGATTCACTGGCGCCCGTTCTCCCATTCTCTCTCTGTATTCACGCACACTCGATTTTTCTGGACCATTTGAGAGTAGGTTGAACAGTGTGCCCTCTACCCTGATTCATCAGGACGATTCTCTGCCCTATGTAGTCTTATGTGCTATGATGGAAGGCAGGAAGTCCAGGGATTTAATCTTCAGACACCTCAGGTGGCGTCATTGTCCCAACCACTCCTCACAGCCACTCGCCTCCAGTCAGGGGTGCACTTCAGGCAGCAGGTGTGTCTGCACACTGGTTCTTAGTCCTCCTGGGCCTTCACTGGCCTGGGTGGGCTTTACGAGCAAGGCTGCTTGTCTAGGAAAGTCCCGCCCTGAGCCTGCTTGACGCTGCGTCAGGTGTGGTGGGCATCGTGTAGGAACCGTAGGTGTTCTTCTGCAGCAGCTGGAGGTCAGTGTGGCCAGTCTCAGTGCCAGCTTTGGCTGCATGGTCCAGGTGGAGATCCTTTTTCAGGGCTGCTCATGAGTAGGTGCCCTAGGAATGTGAGTATGTGTGTTTTAGGCAGCTTTCCTGTCACTACGACTGAGAGACCTGGCAAGAACAACGCAGAGGAGGAGGTGTGCATTGGCCCATGGTTTTGGAGGTCTCAGTGCAGAGACAGCCAACTGCTCTGCTCTTGGCTGAGGCGAGGCCGCACTTCATGGTGGTAGGGCATGGTGGAGGAAGGCAGCTCGGGACGTGTTACCAGGGAGCACAGGGAGCTAGAACCCACCACAAGGATTCTTTAACATCACCCTTCCTTTGAGGGGTCTGACACTCTTTCTGTTCTTAGCACGGTTTTCTGTTCTTTACCTGGAAGTCCTGATTGCTGCAATCCTGGCGGGTCTGGTCTGGTAGGCTGTCCTTCCTGCCATCTCCTCCTGTACCTGCCTCACCCCATACTCTGAGCTGGCTCGTGAGTGCATGTCCTTTGGAAACTTACCGGTGGCAATTCTTGGGATTGCGGGTGTGAAGTTTCCTCTGAGTGGGTTTGTGTTTGCTGTAGCTGGGGCCCAGGGACAGGGCCATCCAGGGCTACTTCATACTAAGTTCCTGCTCTGGGTGCTGGAACTACATTGACAGCACTTTCTGAGGTTGTGGCTGCTACAGCCGTCAGGGGCTTGTGGTTAGGAGCCCTGGGGAGCCATGCTCTTGATCTGGCTTTGAGAACCCCATCTTCCCGAGGTCTCTGCTGAGGCCAACTCCCAGCCTCATGCTTCGGAGGCTCTTGCATGGTCATGGCCAGCCTCAGATCCTGGCTTGTGTCCCTCCAGACATCCTCTTCCTAGGACCTGCCATCTTGGCAGAATGGTGGGGACTGTTGCTGGCCAAGGGCTCCAGGCAATGTTTGAATGGCTTCTGGTAAGGTGTGCTCCAGTCTTCGGTGGGATTGTCAACAATGTTATGGTTGTAGGCTTTCCTACACACTCTGCTCAGGTGACTTGGTTGCTCTGAGACTTGAGGACCTTGTTAGGCATGACAGGAAGAATTGAACCTCGTCTTGAGAGGCAGCTTGCGGGTGGGTTTGTGGGACATGGTGACCAGGTGTGACCCCTTCCTCTGGCCTTAGTTTCCCCTGGGGCACAGAGTGGAGACCATCCCAGTGTGCTAGGAGCTGGTAAACAGGGCTCCTGGGGGCACTGGCCAGTGTGTTAAGCTGCTCCAAAGCTGGAGCTTGCTTAGGCTCCTGAACGAAGCTGCCACGAGGGCCACAGGCTGAGGTCAGACACCCCCTCTCCAGGTGGTGAGCCGGCTGGGCCTGGATTCCCTGGCACCTTTTAACCCCTCAGAGAGGGTTGTTGAGTAAGTCCCCCACCCCGCCCTGTCCTTGCCCAACCCTACCCCAGCCCCTCTGTACCTCTTTCCTTTGTCCCCCACCCACCCCTCCATTCCCTGTTCTGTC
Source organism: Aplodontia rufa (assembly GCA_004027875.1). Lineage (NCBI taxonomy): Eukaryota > Metazoa > Chordata > Mammalia > Rodentia > Aplodontiidae > Aplodontia > Aplodontia rufa. The sequence goes on from PVKS010001191.1 coordinate 149,059, forward strand.
CTAGGGATGCTGGGGCTGAGGGCTGGGGGACACCATGAGACCCTGACAAGGCTCCCGCTCTGTCCTCCACCTTTGGCCACTCTGCCGGTTGGGGACAGCCTGGTGGGAGTGTGATGTGACCTGAACAGGCCTGGCCCCTGAGCCCTCCACCCTGCAGGTACTTGGTCCCAGATCGACTGGAGAAGAGCCTGTTGGACATGTCCCTTCGTGCCTTCCTCCAGGAGGTGGGCGCCCGCTCAGCTGCCCCAGGGGGCGGCTCAGTAGCAGCGGCTGCTGCAGCCATGGTGAGCACCAGCTGGGGAGGTGACCCATGTGAACCCTGCAGGGAGGGACCCCAAAGTGCATGACTCCAAGTAAGAGACTGCACTGCCCAGGACCCCAGAGTGTGTCCCACCATGCCACTGTCCCCTGTGGGAGGATGGGGTCCCTCTGCTCTGGCCTGGGGCTGTCTGGCGAGCACCACGACAGCTCAGTCCTTGCCAGGGTGCAGCGCTTGCCTCTATGGTGGGCCAGATGACCTATGGTCGGCGCCAGTTTGAGCATCTGGACACAGCGATGAGGCGCCTGATCCCGCCCTTCCACACGGCCTCAGCCCAGCTGACCTCATTGGTGGACAAGGATGCCCAGGCCTTTGTTACCTACCTGGTGAGTGTGGGCACCCTGCAGCCTCTGGCATCCAGCACCCCAGCCCTGCTGGGGCCCTGCAGACCACCTCTGGGGGCAGCTTGGGGCAGGAGCTGCTCCCAGCACAGGAAGCTGAAGACCAAGGCAGAGAAGAGGGGTGGGGGCCTGCTGTCTCATGGGGCCAGCAGCAGGCCCCTCCTCAGTCTGAGGGCCAGCCTGAGGGCTTGGGCAGGTGATTCATGGCAGGCCTCCAGTGGCTAGGAAGAGTGGGCACTCCCAGGGCATGGCCTGTGATCCTGGGGCTGGAGGGACTTAGACCCTAGGCCCAGACCTGGAGGGAGAGGCTCCTAAAGAGGAGGGCATCAGGAGAAAGCAGAAAGGCTGGCCATCAGCAGCCTCAGAAAGATTCTGGAGGACCCTCCAGCCCTGAGAGATGCAGATGCCTGGAGAGCTGTGGAGTGAGAACAGCACCCTCAGAAAGACTCCCCCTCATGGGCAGGCTGGGTGGCAGAGGGCAGGGAGTGCAGAGAGAGGGAGAGGGATGAGGGAGGCAGAGAGAGAGGGAGAGGGAGAGAGGGAAAGAGAGGGAGAAGGACAGTAAGGTAGAGAGAGAGAGGGAGAGGGAGAGAGGGAGAGGGAG